>LGRX02004364.1:0-101183 GCA_001247695.2 Cymbomonas tetramitiformis
CGCGTCTAGACTCCCAGTGTTCTCCGCGTCTAGACTCCCAGTGTTCGCCGCGTCTAGACTCCCAGTGTTCGCCGCGTCTAGACTCCCAGTGTTCGCCGCGTCTAGACTCCCAGTGTTCGCCGCGTCTAGACTCCCAGTGTTCGCCGCGTCTAGACTCCCAGTGTTCGCCGCGTCTAGACTCCCAGTGTTCGCCGCGTCTAGACTCCCAGTGTTCGCCGCGTCTAGACTCCCAGTGTTCGCCGCGTCTAGACTCCCAGTGTTCGCCGCGTCTAGACTCCCAGTGATCACCGGGGAGGCTGCCTCGGGGGATGCACGCTGAGCGAGGTGAGAGCAAGGGAGGTGTTGCTAAGCATGCGAAGCCTACCTGGAGGTGGTGGAGCTCCATCGAGGTGGCTGCGAGGCGTACCAAGGGGGTGCTGCGGGGAGTGTATGGACCTGTCAGCGACCCCATCGCTCAGATTACGGGGACTGCTCTAGAAGCTCTGCTGTTGAGTATGTGGGTTCACGTCAGGAGGAGTGCCTCGAAGTTGCCATCAGCCGCGGGAGATTGTCTCGTGTTGTCAAGCAGGCCGACTTCAGCAGGTGCCAGACGGGCAGCCACGGCCCGGGCGGAGAGTGCTCCAGAAGGAAGCAGCATGGCAAGGGCGCGCGGTCCGTCCTCCGTGGAGCCGAGCGGTGGGGCAGCTGCAGCATCTCGCGCGACCTCTGCCCGTCCTCGCGTACCGGGGCTGAACCTTGCAAATACATCGGTCACGCACGTCACGCTCGGCCCAACCCCCTCGCCAAGGTACCCCACACACCTATGCTCTCAGCCTAGCTGCCCGTCCATCTTTCACCCTGCTACCCATGCCAATTGACGTATGGAGTGTGTTACAAGGCCTCGGGGAGGCGGGACTGAGGCCCATTATGTGCCGAAGGTTAGGCGAGACGCTCACCGGTGGCAACAGTCCCCGTGAGTGCCGGTGAGCTTTTCTGAGCGATTTCTTTATTCGGAAATGATTCAGAAAGTTGTTTTCACGAGATCAAAACTAAGCAGAATCGTGAGGATCGGGCGCTAAAAGAAATAAATATCTGTACAGAATCGCATCATTGCAAGTGGATTCTGTCAAAGTATCGATGTTCGTCTCTTCCGGTGAACGCGATGGACTACCCATTCTGTCATCCGCCAGCAGCTAAGCCAATGAAATCGCTGCGATCATTATGGAGGTCCAAAGCGTCTCGCGTAACGTTCGGTACATAGTGGGCCTCGACTGGAAGGGATCTGTCCGCGCTACTGAATATCTCGATCGCGTTGCCTGTGTGGAGACCTGCTCCCTGTGACGCAGCTACCTGTTTGATTGTGTCGCCTGTGTGGAGGCCTGCTCCCTGTGACGCAGCTACCTGTTTGATTGTGTCGCCTGTGTGGAGACCTGCTCCCTATGACGCAGCTACCTGTTCGATTGTGTCGCCTGTGTGGAGGCCTGCTCCCTGTGACGCAGTTACCTGTTCGATTGTACCGCCTGTGTGGAGGCCTGCTCCCTGTGACGCAGCTACCTGTTCGATGGGGCACACAATGCAAAGTTTGGTGCGCTGGAAGAAGCGATCCGAAGCGCTCAAAAGTTGTGTATAAATTTGGACGTTGCATTGAATGGGATGTTAGGGAAGGTAAAGGTCCGAGGTAGCAATTAGGAGATTGGGATGCGGTAGTTTGTGTGCTAAGGCCACCAGCCGAGTGCTACAATTGGATTGATTGGAAAGTTGACCAAAAAGAGACAAGCTCAAGCAAAGCAGGCTTGATGTATATCTTCTTTCCATTGGACGTGTATCAAGCGATTGAGAGATAGTAGTCTCATTATTTGGTATGGCAAAGTCATCATTTTCTTTTGGTGCTTGCTTCACGCAGAAAGATGGTGTCAGCTGGTGGAGAGGCCGGTTCCACAGCCACCGAGCGAGAATGGCAGATGGCTCCTAGCAAACGTCTTCAGCGTGGGGCTAGCCACTCCCACCGCACATTGAAGGGCGCAACCCCCCTGAGCTACGGTGCGTTGATGGTGGATTCTTTTATTTGAAGTATGTTGCACAGTGTATGTGTTTCTCTGTGAAAAGCCATTTAATAGTATTCTCTCGTACTGAATTGTGTTTGACTTGTATAATAAATATGGACTAAATTTTCTGGGCCAATATTCATCATGGTGTCCATGCTCGCCTTTTCACCTGTTTAAGTAGAGCATTGATGGCCGTTCCTTTGGGGGGGGGATGTAAATTCTCGAAAATGAATTCTCGGAAATAAGTAAATTTGATCAACTGCAATCTGTTGGTTCCAAACAACCGCTTTTGTGCTGACGTGTTTGTGATGGGGTGCAGTGGAAACTGCAAGTGCAAAGTACCATCGGCCAGCTCAAAAAGTGACCCAAGAACACAACGAAGTTGTTTACGGGGAATCGCCCATTCAGTAGCTTGCAAGGTCGTACGATGTTCAAGCGTCCCAGCATCCCTCTGTTTTACAGATGTGCTCGATTGGCTTTAAACCTCAGATGCCCTCGAATGTTATTGAAAGACTAAAATTAAGGGTTGACATCGGTCAATACAACATTTTTTTTTAATGAATGGCAAACATGTTGTCGTTGATTAACACAAATAGTTTTATTTTCTCGATTGATGCCAGCAGTTGAAAATGCAGCCAATTTTTCACATAGAATATTGAATATGTGTGCCTTTGCGCTTCCGTTGTAAAGATTGCGCAAGCAATCTCCAAATATCTTAAACAATATCATTTGCATTCAGTATGCCCGCTTTGCTTTGAAAAATATCGGTTTGTCGTATACCGACATTTTGAAGATATCCCCAGCGCACATTTGTAGCCCACAAAATGATTTCGATGATCAATGTGTTGCAAGAGTCCGACGTCCACACCCGCCTCTTCAATTAAGCTCGTCCCTTCAAGGTAAAGCTTCCCCAGTATGGGACGAGATGGTCGGTTTTTCGATATCGCGAGTAGATCACGATCGAAGTCTCAAGTTCATCATCAGAAAACTGCTTGTGCCAGTGTGAGCTTTCAATAACAAAGTTTTGACTGCTTGTTTTCCCGGCCTAAAGGCTGTGTTGATGGATATATATGCCTCGAATGTGCATATATTGTCCATAATGGTATTCAGGTCACTTTATATAAAGATAGTTGTGCTTGATTGTGATTAATAGTTGTGCTTGATTGTGACTGATGTGCAAGGGGTTCAATTTGATATGGCGGGCGACGAGATTCGCTGAGTAATCTAGCGGTTTCGGCACTCCGTAAATTTTCATTACGAACCGGCTTTTTGGATCGTGCTGGATCGTAAAAAGGGACAGCGGAATGGTGTTCAGGGTCTAATGTCTCAAGAACCGTCGGAAAAGCTCTGGGGGGAGATGGCGGGGGCGGGACATCAAAAGTACGTTTCAAAAGTACGTTGTGGATGCATCCACGCTTTGGCTTCTGGCGGCCGCGGTGTGAGTGCGAGATCCCCGAACGCACTTTGGATAGTGCCTATGATAGCCGCACATTATCACAGGTACCTCGAAATAGTAGATACAATAATATGCAGCCGAAGCACCCACAGAAATGAACTCTTATCATAACGCTCGCCCACGGCCACAATAAGCCGCGGAAGAGCACAAAACCCTAAAGGAAAGATGGTTGAAAACGCTCGCAAGGTCGATAGAAAGGTCGGCGGGGAGTCGCAAACGGAGTTGTTTGTCTCAAATATACAAGTTAAACACAACCATGTATTCCAATGTTCTGAAAACAAAGGGATGGGAAGGCAGAAAATGGGAATTTGGCCCTCACATGGTCGGAGAGGCATATGACCGTCGGATGGTCAACGGCAACTTTGACCGGTCGTATCTGAGCCGTCCGATATCCAAATTCACTTTCGAGAACGGGTTGGTGCATGCGATGGCGCACCCCACTTTGTATCGATAGCCGCATCCGAGTAAATTGTTTTGAACACGTCACGCCAGACCCGCGCCGGATACCAACGCGTGTCGTTGGTATTCGCGTGTGGGGCACTCGCACTCCCGCCCCCGCGCGCGCCGGACGGTCAAGGCATGATAATAGAGAGTTTCCAGCAAGTTTTGAACAGTGTTCTGAACACCAAATCCAACAGGGTCATCATCCACGCTGGAATCGTGACGGACACGTCAACGTGACGTCACCTCTCGCGTGTTCAGAACAGTGTTCAGAACAGAAATTTCTGATCACCTAACACTGACGAGGTGATCGGAAACTTTCGTTCTGAACTGAACACTGTTCTGAACACGCTCCGGCGAGGAATTATGACACAGGTTCGCGAATTTTATTATGACACAGTTTTCGATGTACACGCGAGCGATTTTTGTACAGGCAAGCGATTTCTGTCATTTGTTGTCCATGTCATCCTGTTCGATTTGGTGTTCAGAACACTGTTCAAACTCCTTGCTGGAAACTCTCTAATGACATGACAATTGACATCGATTGTTTATGTTTGATATTTTGTGTCCGTCATGTCATGTCATCTCCCAATGTCATCTCCGGTGAACCTCCTTGCTCCAGCGCATCCACCTTTACCCTTTCACCTTCAGGTTCAATCGTCACCAAGCGGATACAGGAATGGTGGAGGAGACAGGCGCGGGAGAATTCGAAGCTCCCATTCGCCGAAAAATCCAGGCCGAGAGACCATGGCCATGGCGAATTGGTGCTGTCTAAAAATTCGCGCTTGAAAACGGTACGCAAAGCGGTACTTTTGGTTTCCTTGGCCCTGATTCAGAGTTATCTGCAGTATATATATATATATATATACACAATTTGCAGCTGTAACTCCAGCAGGAACACCTGAAGAGTTAGGGGAGCTGGTGCCAGTACCTTCTTGAATAGGCCGGATCGTTTTGAAGGCGAATGCCAGTCATGCCATATCATTGCCGACCAAGCTGCCAAGAGCTAAACTTCAGACCCGAGTTTGGAGCTGCCAATCAGCGAGCTCGCTGTAGCGCAGATCGGGTGGCGAGGAGAGTGAGATCGGTCGGTTACAAAACCGGCTCATCGAATGCTTCTCTTCGCTTGTATCCAGCGACGCAACAATCGAGTTCTTCCTTTGGTCGATTCGAGCAGGTGAAGAAGATGCATTTGCGCTAACGCTTCCGCGAGCTGAGCATGTGAGTTCTTATTGACAAGCTGCATTGTTTTTCAACGCTTCCAAGTTGGATTTGTGCAGAAGCAGAGACACACTCCCCGAGGAAGGCGTTTCCTCTGCCTTGCGTCAGAAGATGTGAGACTCGACGGAGCTTCTGAAGGACTGGAGGTGAGACAGGCAGAGTCAATGTGCGCTAGAATCATATCACTTGATTCTGATCAATGTTGCATTCAGAGCCAAAGGCGCGTCTAGCGCATTGTGCCGTGCACTGACGTTGCTTTCGCAGCAGTCATCGAAAATAGAGTATTGCTGCAATTTGCGTTGAGACGCATCCTCAACACCCTCCTCATTTGCCGTGGCGGTGCGGAGCGAGTGCTGCGTTTCATCGAGATTAGTATTCTTGTTCTAATGATCACCTTGGCTGACTCCACACAGCATGAAGCCCGTTGACTTGTATTCCCTTGACGACGTCGATACGTTTCGCGCTCACCAATTTGGTCGAGCGCTTTACGCGGAGGGTCTCTTTGTCTCGGACACTGTCGCAGTAGTACCTGTGATTCTTGCTGACATACTAGTCTGGGACACTGTCCCTGTGGTCCTTGTGCTTCCCGTTAACGTGTGAGTCTCAGACACTATAGCAGTATCGCATGCGCTATTGGCTGAGGATGGCAATATTCGGCAAGCGAAGGAACAGCGTTTCCGACTTTAGATGCCTCGTTCACCGGGTTGTGAGGTTCTCCGTGTTTTTGGCGGTGTGCAGGTGACAGTGCACTACACTGGCAAGACGGTTGCTACAGGACTGACTGTGCAGACGACCTGGTGAGCCGCGCCTCGCATCGTTGTATATCATAGCAAGCCTCGCTTCCTCGCTTCTCCGACCGTCCAATGGCAGCCGCTGATAACAGTAGTACCTGCTCCTTCTTGCGCCCTGGGATCCCGAAAGTTTCTTTGAATCCTCTGAACTTCTTGCGCTGAGGTGAGGCTCCTCCTACCAACCGGGCAGAATTTGGCGTTGGTAACCTTTCGTGCAAGCAGGCCCGACGGATCGCGCTAATGCGTTGACGTGTTCTGCCGCGCTTCTCTCAGCTTAGCAACGCTGTGGCCAAATGGCCACGCATAGCGCCCCCCTTTTCTGCTCACTTTTGCCGCTGTCATGAGCCCTCTGGAGAGACGAAGCCGCCGACGCGCGCGGGTGCGCCAGGGACCGGGCGGAGGGCCCCCTTGTGTTCACCCTCGGGCAGCTGAAGACTGCTACAACCGGCGCAGAGAAGATCCTTCTCGCCATCGACCGCAACCTGAGGGGCAAAGTCGCAGGTGTTCGCTTGGTGTAGAAGCACCTCTTCTCGCCCCTGCGTATCACTGGAGCTCACCTCACACCGTGGCCCTCGAGTTGACACGTGCCTTTCGATTTTCACGCCGTTGCCTTCGGGCGGCACACGCCAGCGCCTCTGCAAGGTATTTTCGTAGCGGTCACTGCGGGAACTGACCCTCGCCGCTTGGTCCTTGCAGGGGACGTGGTCAAGTTTGAGCTCGCTCCTGCGGAGGCATTTGGGGAGAGAAATCCGGAATACGTCCGTGTGGTGAGGCTCTGCTGGTTACAATACTGCGGCTGCGGCTGCCTTCCCATCTGTCTCCTCGTCCTGCGGCCTTGCTGCGCCCTTCTTGGCGGGCTGCTTGTCTTCCGCCATGACAGCTGCACTCTTTAATGCCATCCTAGCCGCTGCTCGCTGTCTCCATAATCGGATAGGGAGAGTTGTGTGTGACAGATTCCGACGGACGTCATGAAAGCGAACGCGCCCGGCATTGAGAATGTTGACCTCGGTACCGAGATTCAGGTAAGAGGGGCGCTCCGGGTGCTCTCAAACTTGGGTCTGAAGGTCCTACTCCGTGCCCTCGGAACACGCCTCTTCGCGTCAGAAAGCCAAGTGAAGGGATGCCTTTGTCACGCCACTTTCACTCGGAGTCGGCGGTATTCAGCAAATATTTTTCCTGCAGTGTGCAAAGCCCAATTCAGCTTAGAGAGAACTGAATTATACTGCGCACGTACGTGTGAAAAAGTTACGGAGGTAATTCCGAATCATATTGGAGGACACGGATGGCCTGAGACGAGACTGGGTGGCGCGGCTGCAGCTGCCTGATGGGCGGAGAGCCATCCTGAGGGAGAAGCGGGAAGACGGCATGGTCATCGATCTCAATCACCGCCTTGCAGGTGATCACCAACACCTCCTCTTTCGTTTCCGTCTCTTTTTCTGCGGAGGTGTTGTCAGCTGCGTCGCTGGTAGATGTGCGGGCAGCAAGATCGTGTATGAACAAGGGCGTCAGCTGTGTTGCTTAATCACGAAGACCTGGCGGATTCACACCCGATAGCCAGGGCAGGCGGAAGTATTCCTGGCTTTAGGCTCTCATGCAAGTATGTAACTCCCACACCTGCCTGCTGCAGGGAGAATCGAGTGTACGGGTAAACCTCCCAGGGATGTCACCCTGTTCCAGTGCACCAGATTAAACATGCCTGGAGACCTGTCATTCCCTTGAGACCTGTCATCCCCTTGGGACCCGACCCTCATCTGCGTGTGACGGATGCATCGGCTTTCTGCATCGCGCGGACGCTCCAGGACACGCCCCTGCTTGATGCCATCCAAGGTGTTCAGAAATCTGGACACCGCTGTGCTCTACAGGGGAGTCGCTCGAGTTTGAGCTCACGCTGCTTGACGTGGGCTCCGCCCAGCAAGTGGTGTCGGCCATTGTGAGCCACATTCTGGTGGGCGCCCTCCCCCTGCCGGCGGCGTTGGCTGCTCATGGCCCCCGTATGCGCATCTCATTCCATGTTCAAAGGGGACTGTCTGCTGGGTCTCTGAGCGCGCCTCTCTTGAAACCGGAGCAGCGCAAGTGTGAGAGGAGTCGCCCGCCACTCCATGGCACTAGGGGAGTTCCAGCTGAACAGCCAATAGTTCGTTCTGAGTGTCGCGTTCGCATCCATTGTTACGATGTCACCATGTGATTGAAAGCTGCCATAAAGATTCTGATATTGGGGCCCTCAGAAGCGGAGTGCTGGAGCCCTTTTGGGGCCCTCAGAAGCGGAGTGCTGGAGCCCCTCAGAAACGGAGTGCTGGAGCCCCTCAGAAGCGGAGTGCTGGAGCCCTTTTGAGGCCCTCAGAAGCGGAGTGCTGGAGCCTTTGGGGCTCAGGGCGGGTGCTGGAGCCCTTGGGGCCCTCAGAGCGGAGTGCTGGAGCCCCTCAGAGCCGGCCCCTCAGTGCTGGAGCCCCTCAGAAGCGGAGTGCTGGAGCCCTTTTGGGGCCCTCAGAAGCGGAGTGCTGGAGCCCCTCAGAAGCGGAGTGCTGGAGCCCTTTTGGGGCCCTCAGAAGCGGAGTGCTGGAGCCCTTTTGGGGCCTTCCGAAGGTAATTGTGCATCGAGGTTGGCCACCTGTGTGCAGTGCTAAGCAATGCGATCTGATTGCCCTCGCACACGATGTCTAGGTATGGGTGTGTCGTTCTCGTCGCTGGCGCGTGGTGTGTAGCACGGGCCAGAAATGGATTTGGTATATTCAACACATCTTTGCTCCCTGTGTGTGACGCGCCGCGAAAGCTCGATGCTCCGCTTCATATGCCGGGAACTGATAAAGTGCGGGGGAACGGAGGAGGTGATGCCAGCTGGCAGATGAGGCCAAAGCAGAAGAGCTGAAAGCGGAGCTGGACAAAGGAGTCGCGTTCGCTTTGCTGGCACAGCTGCACTCTACCTGTAGCTCCAAGGTCACCCACCCGGTGCCAGAACCGGAAAGCTTGCCGGAGACGTTCTTTGCGTGTCCGCTGTGTCCCTGTTACCGTGAGGTCGTTTTTGGAGCGAGCTATTGGACCCTTGTGGGCGGTGTCCCGAGCCCTTAGGGATTGAGCCTGCATCGAGAAGTCCGGGGAGTGAATGGGCATATGGATCCGGCTGTCAGGGCAGAGCTTGACCGCGGCTCATGTTGCAGAGGGCTGTTCTGAAAGCTCATGTAAAATGCACTCGCCAGCCTCACACGTGGCCTGAGCGATGCCCTCGGCTCTACGGTGTGACTCTCTGTGGATTCCCTTCCAAGGGTCTCGGTTAGAGCATGAGTATCCGTTACTTTACACCATTCTATCGGGTGGCAGGTGGGAAAGGTGGGGTCCTCAATGCCGTGGCATCTTCTCTAGAAGGTTGAGAGAGGGCTTAGTTTTGCTGCATCACTTTGGGTGCACAATGCGTGATGGATGAGGCGTGTCATGCCGCCATAAACTGCGTGCACAGACTGGCGCGGTTTGATGCTTGCTGATGGCATGCGCACGGGAGGGTTAGCCAACAACTGCCGAGGGTAGCCATGCACTCGTCACTCAGACATGGCCAAGTGTCAATCTGCTCTTTTGCCATGTGCGTTGTTCGCATACAATTGCGCATTCTACGGCATGCTTGTGGCATGCATCGCGCTCTCGGTGCATCACTCCCATAATGGGAAGGAAACCGTCTCACTTGATTGTTGCATTACAGGCTGACGGCGGAATGCTTGGTCGAGTTAAACCTGGAATGTTGGTCCCGGAGCTCGACACTATGGTTTGGGATGCAGATGTAGGCGTGGTACGATTGTTTTAACATCTGCGTGCAAGAAAGTTATGCCAGCTTGTTGGATGGTTTACTTTGTGTCCACCATGCGAGTGTGGAACGTATCTGTCGAAGCAAGATCGGTGCCGATAAGTCGAGGAATCTCACTGGAATGGGCAAGTGTTTCTCGCAGGCACATGGGCCCGTGGCCACTGACTTTGGGTACCATTTATTATTCATTCATGATCGTGCACCTTGACGATTCCAAGACGATAAATTTTGAAGGACATGTGCTGCATTCCAGCTTATACATATTGTTCACAGATTTTTGTCAGGAGCTAGTATGGCATATACATTGTTAGCTGTACTTTTTTTGCTGACATATTATTTGGACTGCTGAATGCACACACGGAATGCCTACCTCATATTGCCATTGACGCACACAGTCTCTTGCTGTTCATCGTGTTTACATCATCAATTTTGATTTATTTTGGAATCGAAAAATGCTTTTTTACGTTGTTTTGGGGGCCCAAGGTCGTTTTTATTAATAAAGTTCATGGTCTTGGTTTGGGGTGGGGTGGGAGGCGGGGGAGGTATTATTTCCTGGAGTGCTTTGTTTGTTTATTAAATAGATGATTGTTGCAGTGTGGTCTCATGATAAGATTTATGTGGTTGATTTGTGTTCGTTGATAATCATAATTCCGGACTAGCTTTAGGTATATCGAGTAAATACATCACTCACACATTATGGTAGCATATGTTATGCTTGCCATAGTTTCAATGCAGTTACGGTCTCGTCAGTATGTATTTACACAGCAAGACTTGGTTGTGCGAAATGAACAGTGTCGATGTGAAAGATCGGCACCAGCAGAATACAATGCCATTTTCAGTTATTCGGGCATTTCTTGCAGAGTATATGTAGGATGCCGCTGGTATTGTTGTTCCTGAAATATATTAATTACATGCCCTGCGTATTAGTTAGGGATGCCAGTGACAATGCAAACATCCAATCATCCTCGTTGCTAAGCACCTGCATAGCTTGTGCTTTCCACATATATATCTTACGCCACAATGTCATATTTCGTGTATACACATGTTTCTCTGATATACGGCGTCATGTCAGTACATTTGCATGTTATGTGATGGTGTGCTTAGAGTGATATGATATTGCTTTCCAGCCGTATATCCTACTATATATTCCGTTCAGTCTGACCAGCGTTTTTATTATGCTATCGTCACAAATTACAGAAGCTGAAACCAGCAACTGCAAACATGTCTAGGGGGGGAGGGTCCGACCTCCTCTTGACCTGAAAAGCATGTCTAAGGGAGAGATCCGACCCCCCCCCTTCACCCGAAAAGTATGTCTTGGAAGGGGAGGAGTGCTAGTATTGGCGCACCTGTACTGAAATAAGCTCTAGAATCGGCGCGCTTATACTGATAGGCGCGATTCTTCCGAAGGGGGGTCAGTACAGGTGCGTCAGGCGCACCTGTACTAATATAATGGCGCCTGGCGCACTTATAGTGAAATTGGCGCACATATGTGCGCCGCGCACCTACACTATAACATATATGTAGAAAGTGTGTTCACACCCGATCTACACGAATTACATTCGTGTTTACAGACCCGAACAATACGTGATTGAATCATTGTAGACACCAAATCTACACAGAGAGATCGGTGTATATGCGCCCATATAGCACGAACAACGTTGTTTGCATATATTAGTTAGTCATGTAAGATAAACCAGCCCTCCGTCAACTAAATCAATGCGGCTTTGTTGTTTTCGATGATAAGCGAGATGCGAACATCCTTGGTTTCACAATTTAATGGTGGGTGTTCATTTTAGGTCTGGTAAAGTTGGTAATAGGTAGCCTGTCTTTGTTGGTCGATTTGATTTTCTTCAATAAGGTTGTTCATACACTGCACTTGCTCCCCTCAATCTGAGCCATCGCACACTCTATTCCTCTAATTGCCGCTAGGGCACCTTGGCGCATTGATAGGGTATGCGTGGACAGCCGTGGATTTAATGGAAAGTCCGGATTTACCCGGATGAGTAAGGCACTGCTGCCCAGACCTGCAGCAGCCAACATCCACTGTTGTCAAATCCCCTTAATAGCTGGATGGCGCATGAATCAAATTCGACTAACGTAACAGACAACACGCGGTGAAGCAGATCGCGTCCCTCGAAGCCCAGGTCAAGGGGCACCTTCAAACAGCTGCCCGGGTAGATATACAGGCGCAGCAACTCTTAT
Source organism: Cymbomonas tetramitiformis (assembly GCA_001247695.2). Taxonomy (NCBI): domain Eukaryota; kingdom Viridiplantae; phylum Chlorophyta; class Pyramimonadophyceae; order Pyramimonadales; family Pyramimonadaceae; genus Cymbomonas; species Cymbomonas tetramitiformis. Next base: position 11,926 of record LGRX02004364.1, read on the forward strand.
TTGCGTGCTCCTGGTGTTCAAGCCGGGCGTTGGCAAGTGGAGGTGTGTGCGCAATCGGAGCTGGTTGACAATATGCTTAACAGTTTTCGACAAGCAAGGTGTGGATCTTTCGGAAGCTAGAGAAATGCGGCAGCATGGCTGCAAATGAGGAGAGGAACCTGTCGAGGCTGACACAAATTGTGCACACCCATGATTCAAGGTGGATAGGTACCCTCAAGGCAAGGAAGGACAAGCCCTAAAGCAGTCACCAAGTGTGTTCAGCCTACTCGAGGCTTCCATCCAATGAAGCGCTGTCGTGCGTGGCTTGGTCACAATGAGCCACGCCGGGGTGTGAAGTGTCATCGGAGCTCTGAGAGAGTGAGCACATCGAACTATTCTTGGCGTGGGTGGAGCATCTCTAGGCAAAGGCACCGTCGCCTGCCACTATCTCTGCTTGGCTGAGAGGTTTGGAATGCCGATGCTACTGAAGAGGATCGCGAGGAATCTAAGAGCGACTCCGAGGAGTCATTGCATGCAGAATATGCCCTACAAATTCAAAATGATAACGAGCATACTTGACTTGCTTCCACGTGAACGAACAATCACACAATATTTGCACCCTTTTCTAGCTTCTTGGGCTATGGCTGCGATGGGTACCTTCTGGGCACACGCGGACACAATCCTTCACCACATCCTCGCATTCTTGGCGGACACTTGGCACATTCACACCGCAGCCTAACTCGAGAACGACCACGCGAGCTCCTCCTGAGCCTGACAGCGCGTCTTCGACGCTCGCCTCCCATACCTTTCCCACATGGCATACGATTGTTGTCAGACAAGATGGTCCACATGGGAATCACAAAGTTTACCACGATTGCTATTGCATGCTATCGCATACTATCGGCATGCTATCGGCATGCTATCGGCATGCTATCAGCATGCTATTGCATGGTAAAGTAATCATAATCGCACTGCCTGATTATGATTCGATCTGGAAATGACAAGCCGATGTATGCAAGCATACTGCTAATGCCGATATGACCAACTTCATGGAAAGTGCACGAGCATTCGCAGATGACTTATGCATGTCGAGTGATGGAATTAAAAGATGTAGTCTGGACAAATCTCACAAATGCGAGGTGCCTTGTAACTTGTCCGTCAAATCAAATTCGTAGGTGTGTGCGCTTATCCTTGAACCAATTTCATTTGCAACCAAAACCTAGGCCATCTGACTGCCACACTGTGTGCTTATCCTTAGACCAATTTCTTTGGCACCAGATAGCCCCAAAGGCCGGCTACATCATGTACCTACACCGGGGATTAAATGATTTAACATGTATCCTGAGTTTCTCCAGATTGCTAGTGGAGAACGGTTCGTGCGTGTGCTTATCCTTGGACCGATTCCGTTGGCATCACGTAGCCATGAAAAATCGGCTGCACTATGTACCCACGCAAGGGACCAAAGGATTCAGCACAAACTTCAAGACACATATCCGGATGCTCCAGAGCTCACTAGTGAAGAATGGGACCCCCTAAGCCTCACCGGTCCACCTGAGCTGCTCTGTACCTGCACTGCCGGCACGCTGCGGTTGTGCCTCTGAAGCCGAATCACCTCTGCCCCCCAAAGTTGCTCAAATCATCTCTCCAGTCTCCACCACCAAGCCTACTCTCAGGACCACCCCTCTGCTCCCTATCTGCCCTAAAGCATGATCTCAAGAGAGCTTGCCCACCCACGAGACAGACGGTATTCCCAAGGGTTGTCCCAAGGGGCTGAGCATGATAAATTGAAATGCTCCCATCTGATCTTGCGCTCCCGCCACCGATCTGCGCTTGCAATTCTCTACCCCCAACACCAACTCTATGGGACTGAAGCCCTTGCACTGAATACCCTGGGAGGAAGCCGCGAACTTGAGCAATGTGCTCTACACTTGCATTGCAACTATCGTTCTGAACTGTTCTTACTTGGGGTCTCATCCCCACATATGCCTGTGTGTCCCAAGCCCTCCCAGTGGCCGATAGTTCACTAACCGGTCGTCGCCTTCCGGACATTTGCTCGTCATTGTTAGTTCCGGCACGGCCAACAACCTCGCCCCTTGGGCAAGGAAGCTGATGAGACGCCCCATGCTGCCGTGCAACCTGTTGTAAGTGGTCATCGCTGCCGGTATGGGTCCCCGGGCTTTGAGGGGCCCGGCGTGTGTCAACTCCACCCGTAACCCTTCCACCCACACCTCGCTCAACACCCTCCCCACCTGTTCCCCCCATGCCAACAGCCCCTCAAGAAGGTTTGTCACCCGCCTGCTCGCCCCATCAAAGGGCCCCTTTCTCACCAAGGCCAGAGCCCCCCTGTCTTGAGCCCAGCCCCTTCTGGGCCCGGCATCAGAGGGCAACCCCTCCGCTAAGATATCCTGGACGCTCGAGGCCGCTTGGCTGGGCCCGCTTGCGCCCGCGGGTGCATCTCCAGACCGAGCCTCGGTGGAACCCTCTCCTTGCTCCTCCGCCATCCGCAGATTCTCTGCTTCTTGTCGCACATCCATGCTCTCCAAGAGCCGCAATGCCCTCCGTCCTGCCTCACTTGCCCCACCGGAAGCCTGTCCGAACTGCTCATGCTGCGTCCCCCCAGACCCTTGCATCCCGTCAACACGCCCATCCTGTAGCATAGCCCGTCTCCTGAAACGCGTCCTCCCATGCCCCGTCAATCAGCGCAAACCTCCCCACCTCCTCTCGCCGAGCCCCTTCCCCCTGATCCAGGTTGGGGCCCATGCCTCCTCTCACACCCACTCTCAACAGCCTATCACCAACCAACTCCGGCCGGGCGTCGCCCGACGGATGATCAGCCTTGTGAACCCTCGTGCGAGCGTAAAAGAGATCAACCGAATCAACTTCTCTTCCCATCCCATGAGACTTGAGAGGTTTGCTCACCATTTTTTCCGATGCCCCCCAAAACTCATAAATTGGCTGCGCCACATCAGAGAGCAATCGGCTTTTGAGCCAACTTGTATCCCCTTCAAAAGCGTATCGGCTCACAAGTGGATGCGGCAGGGACTCCGGGTTACCTGGTAGGCCTCCATCCTCTCGGGAAGTCCAGGGATGATGTCCAAGCAGTCATCATCAAACATCATCACAGAAGGCCGCCGTTGCCCACCGCAAGTTGCACAGGCCTCGTGTGCACTTGCACCCTCGGCCTGAACAATATCTCGCACCGCCGTCTCGGTCAGTGGTCGTGTTATATGGCATCCTCCACAGTCGGGGCCATTAATGAGATGCATCGGTAAGTATGACGCAAGTCGTTGTTTCCGTGTCGAGTGTAGCGTTGCTGCTTACAGTTTGTCGTCGCCCATAGCACGATCATTTCACAAGGCTGCATGCAATGCTTTCACACGACAATCGAGCATCGAATAGTTAGTCCTCCAAATCTTACCGATCTCTCCAAACCCTCCCCCTAAACCCTACAAACACCAAAGTTAAAGCGCGGAGAGGAACGTTCGATAAATTCACCTGCACAATTTGTTGGCGTGTCTCATCATCCACCGCAAACCGGAAATCTGTGGTTATAAGGCAACGAGCTGCCCCTACTAAGAATCAAGCATCACAATTTTCTTCGTAAACTCTTCATGCGCCTCTCAGGTGCAAGCCAAGCTCCTTCCAACAACGTGTGGCATACTTGCAACGCTCTTCCATTCCGCGTGTCTTGCCTCGCGTCGCTTTTACATCCTCGTGTCACATCAGAACACACCTCATACTTCCTCACCTCGTGCCATATGAGCACACATCAAACGCGTCGTTGTGTGTGCTTTTGTGGCGCAAGCCGCGGCTGAACGATGTGCGAGGTGTGTTCTAAAGTCTTAAGAGGTATTGAAGAAGGATGGGCTTGCAGTTTGCTCATACATCATGAGGCTTGCAAGAAGGTTGTGCTTCATGTGTGCTCATGCGCTATGAGGAATCGAAGATGGAACCCGAGGAAGAATACTGCGTGTGATATGTGCTCATGTGGCATGAGACAAGGGAGAATGATGCGCTAGATGTGTGCTGATATGACGTGAGGCGTGGAAGACGCATGTGCGAGGTGTATGCTCAAGTGGATTGGAGAATTGAAACGTGAACTGTGTGCTCATGTGCCATGACCCAAGGAAGAATCTATTGGCGTGTGTGCGGAGTTCACAGTGGCTCAATAGCTAAAAAAAGAGGCCTGGACGCTCTCCGGGGAGTGGTGAAGGCTGCAACGACCGGCAGGAAGGGGGGAGGGCCAGGGAGGCCATGGCTGGGACGACCTGCAGGCAGGGCAGTGGAGAGGGCAGGGAGACATATGGCCGGGACAACCTATAAGGAGTGGGAAAGGCAGGGGATATGGCCAGGGCAACCTGCAGGGAGTGGGGACGGCCCACTGCCGCAACTGGTACAAACCCAGTCGTTCAAGCACCCATGTATCTCCAAGAGGCAAGTGTCAAGGATGCCGGTACGGCGATGGTGGCCATCGATATTCGAGGTATATACATAGTGTCGGTTACCGCAGGATGGAACTGGCGTGGAAAGCCGGGTCGACCTGAAGATGCTCCCCCCAGGCCGCTGGGATCACTGCGAAGCAAGGTAGTGGAAAGCGGAGCTGCACGGAGGATCACAACCTTGAAACAAAAGGGTTAGCCTCATCGAACAGGAGTCGTCATTTTACAGCTTTCTGCTCGTAGGGGAAAACCCTCAAGTGCGGTGGAAGTGTCGTTGGCTGAAACAGAGATTGAAAAGCTTTGTCGATCGTACAAGGCAAGGTGCGACAGCCTACAGTCGACAGCGACAGCGATCGCCAGAGAACACTTATTCGGCCTAGGGCACAGGGGATCGCGGCAATTCAGAATATTGTTACTCCTCACGGACTCAAAGGATGAATAAAGACATGAGATGAGCCACCTGCATTGCATCTTTTCGAACCATTTGGACAGTATGGCGTATCCCTCGTGTGGGTGGGTGTCTTGATAGAGATTGTAGCACTGCGCACGTCACCCGGCAATCATGAAATCAGAGCAGCGCTGTCTGACCGTAAATGAAAGGGCAACACACAGACAACGCTGGAGCTCTAAGCCGTTGATATCTTCGAGCACTTTGAACGCACGGCTGCACACGATCAGGTGTGATTTTGAAAACTCGACCCACGTCCTGCCCACAAAAATTATCACGCGCAGAAAGCGTCGAATACGCAGGATTTGGGATCAGTGGTCCAGAAACTTTAAAAAAGGCAGAATTTTGTCGTCTGGGTGTCGTAGGAATACGCCCAGCAAAGGGTTGGTCACTAACGTAGGAATGGAAAGGCGGCTTAGACCACAGCGTTCACAGACCTGCCGAAACTCATGAACTCGAACAGATGTGGCTTTTCGATCAACACGTTATCAAGTAAAGCGGGACGAGCTTGGCGGCGCAAAGCTTACATGGCCCCAGAATCCGTAGAAAAGGCGTGGGTCAGCAGCAAGCAGACTCGCGCGGCACAAATCGCTGTACGTCAGATTCTGGGATTCGTGACCAAGCTTGTAGTCAGCATAACGTTCACGCAAGGACGAAACGCAACGGCCCAAGATGACAGAGACTAGCAGCAATAAGCATTCAGAAAATCTTTGTGACTATTGACCTTGTCTTTATAAGCGCGGACATCAGCGATGTCTTTGTAGACCGGAAGACCTGAGTCCGCCGAAAACCCTGCTCCTGCAACACCGAATATCAGCGACTCAGTTGACTTGTTCCCGTGTAATCGATGGTTGGTTTGTCGCCAGGGGCGCGAGTCGGCAATCCATCTAGGATGACACACCACGCGTTGTTTACGGATACACATTGCCAGCAGACGTGCCATAAATGAAGCTGTGACATCTCGCCTGTTGCAACCAATAGATAGTCGGCCTCTAAGATAGCGCTTGCTGCTCGATAGTATTCACGAGAACCTGGAATTTCCGATGTTGGATCTCCCGCGTCTTCATGACGGTGAGCATCGAAGTCATCACGACCTTCCATCCCCTAGCTGTCGTTACAGATTCGACAGCTTGTACAGTTGTATACCTCGGTGCGTGTTATTCAATTTACCCGCATTCAAGATGACGGAATGGAAGGGCTGCGAATCTCGTATTCTTCTCTAGCTCTTTCCTCTTGATAATAAGGGCCCTGCTCCCACGCAAGCGCCACGCAAGTCCCTTTCTAGGTTGCTGCTTGCATCCTCTCTTCATGCTTCATGGTTGGGCTGCAAAATCGAAAACAAATCGGTATGAAAGAATCATCCATCCTTGATTCGTTGAGTCGAAAAATTCCCACACGGGGACTCGAACCCCGGTCTCTCGGGGACTGCTTCAGCGGGTTCCGCTGTCGGATTGAAAGCCGAGTATCCTAACCATCTAGACTATATGGGAAACAGATGTTACAAATAGTATATTTCACCATTATACATCTTTTATAAGTTTTGTAACCCTGCTCCTTTCCGTTTCCCATCTATTAATAGGAATCCTTTACGAATTTTGGCAGTCCGCTATAAATAAACATATTGCAAAATTCACAACCGAACGACATCGGCAACCCAGACCTCGGACCTTACAAGCGGTCATATGAAATTGGTAGATATACGGTTCGGCGGTAATATATATCTAACTCGAAAGATAAACCCTGAGTTGAGGGTTACGATATCAGAACGGTAAAGTGTGTCTTGATAAAGAAAGAGATAACATAAAATAATACCTAACGGGTGTTTCCCGTCTTCATGATAATGACGGTCACCCAGCCTTCTTTAGGAAGTGACATGTGACAGTTTCGGGTGTCACAGTGTCAAATCCAGCACACCACCTAGGGTGATGACTTGAGCTAGTAGCGAAACGAAGCAACAAACTCCCTACTTAACTTCAGGAGGAAACTGTAGCACAGCTGGGGGCATGTACTCTTGGTCCGGGCGGTCCCAGCTCACAGCAAAGATCGTCAGATACAGTTGTTAACCCTTAAACCGTTTCCTGGGTCATATATGACCCAAGGGTACCTAAAATTGATTCATGAAGCCGTCTGTCAGGGTCATGACCGATGACATATGTGTCATACATGTCATACGTGTCATACCTGTCAGACATGTCATACCATGTCATGTCATATATTATTATGACAGTCGGTCGTGTCATATATTATTATGACAGTCGACAGTATGGTCGATCATGACTGTACATGTCGAGTCGCGTCATATATTAATATGACAGTCGTCAGTACGGTCGACGATGACTGTACATGTCGCCAGATGATAATGTCATATCATCAGGCATCCCTGTCATCGAGAGTTCGTATGTCGAACTCGAAGATGGCAAAGCAAAGATACATCTTGAATACAAACAAGAACCATCTTGGCTTTCAGCATGCGCGGAACTCGCATGCGCAGCATGAACGAACTAGTCGTTATTACCATGCTGGTCGTTCAACCTACGTCTCGGGTTCAGGGTAGAAGTCTTCCAAAAGTCTTTACGGCCCGTAAACTGTATTTCCTCTGGCCCGCTTTCGGCCAAAACGGTCAAGGAAGAAAAATGCCCGCCGCAGGCGCTAAATTTTGAAATTAAGTATGGGGATTTGATAAAAAGTGGCATGAAATGCCTATATTTTTGGCCGAAGCTTGGCCGGCTCAAATTTTTGTGCGGCCCGGGGGCGAAATCACCTTCGGCCCGATTTCGGCCCGGAGCGAGCTTCTGCGGCCCCGGGCCGGCCCGCCACGGTAAGACTTCTACCCTGCTCGGGTTCACAACCCAATGGCGGTACCATCTAAGATGATGGGAGACGTATGGTACAAAAGTGAGGAAGCGTTGTGCTTCAGCAGATCTTCTTACAGAGACTGCACTTGTCGCGATTGTGAACGAGGGGCGGCAATGTAAGGGCTGGCGGGGCGTTGGGGTATTGCTGGGTGCTGAAATGGCGGTGTATCTCTGCTGTGGTTGAGAGTGGGGTGTTGTGAGGGATTTTGGGTTTGAGATGTGGGTGTGGCATTGGAGGGCAAGTTTTTTAAATATATCCTTAACGAAAAGGTTCGGCACCCTGTTAGGTGATACCGTTCCAGCAGAACAAAACAACACTTTGCAATTGGGCATTCACTCCAGGCCCGAGCTGGCGCGTCGCCAACCATGAATTCCCAGAACCTGTCATACAGGCTCGTCGGGGAATTCACCGCTGCCAACGCCCACAAGGGTCGATTTCACAAATACAAACACAATGAAAACTGAAGAAAAAAAACATCCGGCTGCAATGCTGTCGAAAGGTTGCAGTCGGGTGTTTGGACTCGAGCTGGCGCGCCGTAAGCCGTGAATTCCCACGACCTGTCACACAGGTCCGTTCGGGGAATTCAACGTTGCCACAACCTGCGCGGGTCGAATTCACAAAGGTTAACATCATACAAACTGAGGGAAAAACATGGGTGCGGCTACAACCTCGTCAAACAGCAAAAGTCAGGTGTCACGGCTCGAGTTGGCGCGGCTACGGTTGTGCATTCCCAAACGCCGGTCATATATGCCGGTTTGAGCATATTCGGCACGCAAGCCCTGCGAGGTTCGAATTCGCATAGCAAATGGTACAAAATATGGCACAAAAAGGCCGGGCGCATCGCGCACACGCGTGAGTACCGCTGAGAGTGCCTGAGACGGTTCGCCGTCGCGGGTGTGAATTTATGACAAACGCAGCTTCGGGCTATCTCGCCGCTAGGCGCTCAAAGGGAAAATGCCCCTCTGTGGGAATTCGCGATCGTGTTGTGAATTCGTGAACGTTTTCGGACAGCAGAGGATCTCCAGCGCTGCGGAACTGCGACATGCGTTTCTACTGCTATGCCACGTAAAACATGCCAGGCGGCAACGCGCTTCAGCCGTGCCGGCTCGTAGATTCGCAAAACGGGCACGGGACTAACTTGTACTCGCAGACTGTAGATTCAGGCTCAGGTAAAAGCATGCAACGCAGAAAGGCAAGCGAGCAACACGGGGGCAATTCACAGATAAAACAAGTGCAACGGCACGACTTCGCACATACGTCAGAGTGGCGTGCCGGCACTCTGGGGATCCGAACCAGACTCTTACAAACTGCTAGTGACGTAGCTCTCATGTGGATTCGAAGCATATGTATGTATATATCACATTTAATACTAGGCCACAAGAGGCAAATATCACTGTCCCGCAGAATGGTTTTGAAAGGTTCGGATCTAACTTTTCGAAAGCAGAGCTAGCTAAATACTCAAGCGAGCATAGTGAAAGTCCGTGAATGCCATTGTCGTTTCGGATGCCCTGTGACCATTGGTTCCCAGTGACAGCGGCGTTTGGTGTCAACGCGCGCTTGCGTTTGCCCTGTCATGCATTGCCGAGACGTCATGTGTGGTCGTGTCGTGATGTCACTTCGCGTGATGTCGTGCTCGACGCTCTGCGGTTCTCGCGGATCGGCACGGGCTGGTCGCGGCGACGTCGATGTAGCGCTTGGCGAGGCGTCGTGCATGATTTAAACTGGGAGGGCGATCTGAGCAGGAGGGTGAACGTGATATGCTCCGGGCGCTCGAGCGGACAATGAACTGGGGTAGGACCGTGACTGAGGGGGGGAATGACAATTAATGAAAAAGGGGGTCATGGCTGGGGCGTTTGCTGTCGGCTGAGACGGGCGCGATGGGGGCAACTGCGGTGGGGTCTGACATGGGCTGCGGTAGCGTGACTGAATATGGGGGGTGTGACAGGCCTTTCAGGGGTGCCCGAGGGACCCCTTCTAAGCGTGTTCATAGTTGTGACACACTCACAAACCCGCTCATCCGTACACTTGCATTGCTGTCCAACTTTGCAGTGTTTATTTGTATACTGATAATATATTCACGGCGCCTGTTTCTCTCGCCGTATCAGATGGTATTCTAAAAGAAACTCGTCAAGGCACGATACTCGAGAACTCAAGTGGGTGCAGCGATAGACGTAGCATATTTCATATTGTTCGCAGGTTTGCAGGTGGGCGCATAAGCGACAGCGCTCGCAGTAATATTGAATATCTGCAGCTCGAATAATATACGCTCGCATATCGACAGCGCAGAGATTGCGCGAGGAGATTTTTCGCAGCGCACACGCAGAAACAGCTGATCGCACATATACGCGATAAGGTGTGCACATGGCATACATCGGCGCAGCAATGAAACGTATTCGCATAAATGGTTCGCAAATGTATGCATGTTCGCAGATGCGATAAATCAGCGGCGAAATCGTTTTCGCGCGGAAAATCATCAGCGCAGTATCACGATTTTCATAATTGCACTAAATTGCTTTTTGTACGGCTTCATACATGTTGATGCGCGATGGTCACTAATTTGCAGATGGCAGCATGCGCGATGGTCGCATATTTTTACAGAAGTGAATCGCAGCATGCGCGCGCTTGTATGAATCACGTTCGAAAATTGTCCAGAATGATATATTACATAGTGGTCATCGACAGAATTTTGATTCGTATACATGTCAGCGCTCGTATCATGCGCTGATGAATGGCGACGACAATACATGCTTTTCATCAGCAGCGCGCTCGCATTCGTATGCGACGTACATCAGCGATTTTTGCAAATAATTCCTTCGCACTGTTTACAATACCAGCGCGTACAATGATTTATGGCCTGTCAGCACGATATACGTTCTTCATGATTTCGTCACATGCGAAGAACGCTCGATTTTAGCGCGTACAATTTTTGATGTGTTTACATGCAGTGAGAAGCACATATGTATACGCGCGTCGAAATCATATGCAGAATGATTGTATACATGCAGGAATGCTGTGGACACATGATCGTTATGCTGTGGATACATACTGCTTTGGATACATTACCACTATGTTGTTGTGAATGTATTATTATCATACTGCAGCAAATTCCAAAGTGTTCTGATGACTGCACAAATACTTTAATCATCATCATTATGCTTATTAGCAGCACAATGATCTGTTCACAACATGTGTGTGCGGATCAGCACACACACACACACATGCACTTATTTCACTCACAGCAATCATCAACATGCAGTGCATACACTTTTATACCATGCACATATCTTATGCTGAATGATTGCATTGATTGTGAATTGTACATGCTTTATTATACTGTACAACTTGATCACGATACCAGCTGTAGTACATAGAGCATAAGCATATTGCAGTGAATGCTAGTCTATATTCGAATCCATGTAGCAAAGGGTGCCTGAAAGTAGTCTTAACACCATAATTAGTTTGTCATGTCCTGGTGGAGCCGAGATGCTCTCCAGATCACATGTACATTCTATGGTGGATTACTGGATGGAATGCTCACCTGAGCTTCATGTAAAATCTATCCAGCAACTCATTTTGTAATGAGATTAGCATGAAATTACAATGATCCCTAAACTTGATATATCATGTTAGATGTAATCAGTACATGGTATGCTGACTGTCTTGCATGATAAATTGTCTAGGATATTGTGATACCCAGAACATATCCTGCAAAGTGTGTACAAGTAAACACACACACACACTGGCATAAGTACTAATCAGCAGTACTACACACTGCACATACACTAGCATTCATTATACATGTTGAGATTCACTGACTCAGAGTGAATAGATCAACTATATTGTATATGGTAATATGGATACCACTTTCCAAACACATGTGCGTGGAAAGTGTCAATGATGGCGATACATAAGGGAACAGGATAAGACAACATGTTGTAGGGCTGGATGGAGTTATCTCCAGACCCGAAGGCAAAATACTGCACCCATAAAACAGCTGGTAACTGTTGGGTGCAGTCCACTCGTCTCATCCCACATATCATCGCTGGAGCAACTACAACAACTACGTTGCATATTGACAGTTGAATCAGACTTGATCAGATCAATTGCATGCAACACACAGATCAGTATTTACATGATATCTGACAATAGTGTTAAGGACAACACCCACATATAAATGTGCTGTGTCAAGTTGCTGTGATTATATCCAGCAAAGTCCAGATTTGTTCTAAATAAGATATATCACTTTGATAAATCTTAAAAGCACAGACCTATGCTCAGAACAAATCATAGGTTGACAAATATCACTGAAGTGGATGTTCCTGAATGGATGTTCCCACTTAAGTTGATAAATCTATACATAATCAGAAAAGTACATTTGCTGTGCATGGGTTTGAATCAGTAAAACCCAGAATGCTGTCAACCATAAATGTTGATATACAGCACAACTCACTTATTTGCTATGAAATTTGTCATGTGCAAACGTGAAGTTCCTTCCAGTGATTCTGTACTTTACATTCCACATATACACTGAGATATGTCACCGAGGCAATATTTTAGATAGCTGAAAAAGCTGTAAAATGGGTAAAAATGCTCCACGCATGATTTCAAAATGAAAAATGTGTGCCCATTTTATTTAAAATTATGATTTTATACCTATTGAGGTATCAGGAAATCATAATGACACATGTCATATCTCGTGTAACGCCCTAGATATTGGGTGTGGAATATGTAGGGGTATACATATTGTTGTAACAATAAATCGCTCAAAATGCTGTACGTAAAACACATTTTGAAAATTTCGGATTGATTTTTTTTGCTAAAATGAATATTTACCTATCAAATAACAATCCCTGATTTATGCAGCATGTGTAACGCCCTGTAACACCCTAAAATTAAATATGTGTAACAGGGGTGTAACGTACCTCCTGAAAACTACCTTACATTCATGTAGATATTAAATGCAGTTTTGCTTAAAAATCTTTGCAAAAACATTATACTGCTTAATTTTTACCTATATTAGGGTTACTGATACCATGTAACACCCTAATCACATTATGGGGTATAAGGGCCACTGTAACTATATATGCCCTAAATACCACTATAATTTCGATAAACTTCGTATTTAGCATTAACATATCATGCTGTTTTTGACACAAACATGATTATGTATCGGGCAACAACCCAAGAACTGTCGGGCAACAACCCAAGAACTGTTGGGCGACAACCCTGAAACTGTAAACAGCTGCTTCCTATAAGGACTGCATGCTATAACCTATAAGCTATAAGCTATGAGGTATATAGGCAACTGACTGCCTATGTGTTCACACTTCCTCGAGGGGGGAAGAAGGTGGATAGGATTATACATATATCCATTTTTCCGATCTGGTAATTATGATGGATTGCTTTGATAAAATCACTGCATCCACAAGTAACGTTGAAATCTGTACAACGTTAAATCCACCATCACTAATAAAGTGTTAACTCGGATGGGAAACTATATCCCAATGACTATAAGTTGACTTTTGCTCAGCATTTACATTCTCGAGTAAGTTTGAAATGCTGAACTATATACATAACATATAACCTGATACCATGCTTAATTGCATATCCTGGATCAGAAGATGATAGTTATATAATGTATATATATATATATCCCACCTGATACACTTTGGCACTATAGCCGTACATAAGAGTGGGAAGGACAAGTGCATCGCTGTAAGACTGGTTGATATAATCCCAGTGCTGAAGGCAGAATTTTGCACCCGAATAACAGCTGATAACTGTTGGTGACCACCATGCAAGACCTTCCAAAAGTAACTCCTTTGTCCTGAGATGCAAGTGAATTGTTCATAATATGTTGACATCACATAAAAGCATTCTGATAAAAACCCTATATATTCACATGAGTTGTCATCACTACAGTGACATGGGTTTTTGAATCGTCGAAATGAGTATAACTCCGATGAATTCATTAGTACAGAATAAGCTGTTGGGATTATTCCTCCGACTGGATTGCAATCATTCACAATCCCTGTATGTACATCCCGGTGACAAAATATTGCACTGGACTGATCACCACATTAGGTATAATCAGTGATATATAAGTCACCAGAGAAAGCATTGCAATCAGCACAATACTGTCTAGACTCATAAAGATGAGTAACAGATATTCTCAGATGTAATAAATAGAGGCACAATGTGACCTACGCTAAAATCGCGTATGCTCGGGCACTGTATTGTGACCTGCGCTAAGATCGTGTATGCATGGACACAACATGACTCGTGCCAATGACGTGGACATATTTTATGCCACGACATCACATCTAAAATCAATAAATCACTCAGAGAAAAGGTGTTGACATCAGTATAGCACCATTATACATATAGTCATGAGGATTTTAAAGAAGACACAGTCTCTCCGATATTGACAAACATGGTACACATATTACCATGCTCTCTGATCATATATTTGATATCCCACAGCATATAATGATGGTAATAGCAAACCACTTCGCTGGAGGGTAGTGTTGTATATATATAGCACATGCTTGGGCACTATATGACCCACGCTGATGACGTGAATTCGGGCTGCATCCCAACGACTGCAATGCACCTTCGGTGCAATGGGCTGCATCCCGAGAACTGCTATCCAGCTTCATAGTAAGCTATCACGTCATCACATAGAGGTCGGACCTCTGTTGTATTTAAACGGCGCTTGACAACCGCCTAGCAATACACTTCCTTGAGGGGGGAAGATGGTAAGCTAAAAATACAACTAAAAACCAAATAAATAATAAAGACAAATAATAAAATAAAACAATTAAGTTGCATCATCGTTTTTGCTTTGGTAAGCCTGACTATATACAGTCAAACCATGCAGAACTCCATGAAGTTGACACATATAAGTATCAAACATTTCTAAGGTCATCAGCCATGACATACATATGAGCTTGATTTTGAAGACCTAGACATTGTATACCTTTGGTCTAGCGTGTATCCAGACTAGAATTGTATATTGACACGGTGCAAGCACTATAACCTTTGCCACCGATGATCATTGAAAAAGGGCAACCATTTTTATATTTCATACATATCATCTGATTGTATCATTAAAGGTGTCAAGAGTACTCAATGCAATATACAGGCTACAGCCTGAGTACAACACCTAAAAAGGTCAAAGCCACTGAGCTGACCAATGCAGCATAAATGCTAGCTGCCTTGAAGGCTATACAATAAGCCTATTGCCCTTATGTCTTGATATGTATCCGTGTATTGGCATCTCTTTGAGGTAATTATGCCTACTGAATGAGCCATACCAACCATCTTGTCTTCATTGATCATTACATATCTGATCATATTGCCATTGAGCAATTCCTATTCTGTGAGATTATATATCACGAGGCATTTCATTAGTGCACATTAAACAATTATAGTGCAACAAAGATCATCAGCTCTTCATCCTACCAAAAGGTTGGGTTGTTGTCAATTGATTTTTCAGACACCATTTCTCAGAGGTCTATTCATCATGAAAGACAGAGTCTGTGCAATCATGGCTATTCAGCCTCCGACATAGCTGACATAGCTATTTAACTTATGAACCAACCGTTGTTAAGCAGCCTCCACGCTATATAGATGAAAAATGGCAAGCAATACCTTCGGTCATTCTTGGGCATAGAGCAATCAAGCACAGCCAATCCAGGATGTTTATCCCAAAATTTTCCAAGAGTTACTCATATTTTCCATGTGTCATTTGAAAACAGCTAATATACCGCCCTATGATGGGAGTCATCTCCTTCAGCGAGGGGAAGTGGTTATGCTGTAAAGTTAACCAATCTGATCATCATAAAAGTGACAGATTTGAGAAAATCGATTGAAACTTGTATTGAAAATGACTATTCCTTACAATAAGATATTGCATCTAAGGGAATAAGGGTTTCATCGTCTGAAATAGGAAAAGACTTTTACATTGACTCTAGTTCCTGAATCCAGAATCGCATAGAAAAAATGTTCTATCCTGTGCATATAGAAAGTACATTAGATTCAGATTCTGAGCATACAAATGGACTTGAATGCACTCGGGTTTGTACTAAGTTGCAATTGTCCAAAGTTTTATTCTGACATCACTATTTATTTGTGGAATAGCATACAATGGCATAAACCATCCACATATAGATTGACACCATACTTGTGGTTTCATAACATTTTGGCACATAAGACAAGCATGCTTCATTGAGGAATAAAGACTCTTTGAAAGCTCATTCTGGAATGTTTAGAAATTTGTTGCCTCGTCCATTAGGCCACGAAGTCTTGGGAAAAGCCATGGCGGAACTCGAAACCGCAATCTGCAGCTGGTTTCCAAGCGCAGTTCATCCTCATTCTGGAAAGTGACAGAAATTTTATAGTCATCAACAAGTCACAATTCTATCGGATTGAAATGACACATTCATCATTCATACTTCCTTACCATGACAAGTCGCTGAATAGTGTGAGCCCAAAAATAAAATGGGCACCATTGAGATAAGTGATCATGTACTGAAGAGGATACACATATCACTAGACAATGACATGTTCTAGTCATAATGAAATAATATGCCAGCCATTCATCAAGTACGAAAATACAGCTTGTACATGTTGTCATTACAGACACTTCTTGATTGCCTCTCCATTAGCTTCGATACCAAAGTTAACTTCGGTACCATCACTGATTTCATTGTTCATTATGACAATTATTATCTAGAACCATTGTCTAAATTGGGCACACTATAGTGACCCTGAACTGACAAAATATGCTGCAACCCAACGACTGCATTTGACATCATCTGGCATTTGCCACATTCAAAAAACGTCAGGTATATTGCCGGTATGACGTAGAGAGAATCGATGTTCATATTGACATTGTTACCTCGAAAGCATTCGATGAGTAATCTCCGTCTGATTTTCTATCAAACCATTTTCACATAACATAATGATTGAATAGCATTCTCCATCACCATCTGATTGGTTTGATGCACCTCTTTTTAAAAGGGGAAGGAAGAGTATAGATTCATTCATTTTCATACAGCTGCCACAAATTGATTTACATCATTGTGATTTTGCTTGGAAAATTAAAAATCTTATCAAAAGTTCCAGCATCTGTGTATAGCAGCCATGAAATTAATGACACGGTACATCATGCCGATTGAAACATCAAATGAAGTCTTATTTGACTTGTTGACACATAAAGTTCATTATGAAGAAATCATAGATGCATATTTCTCCGGCTCTATCATATTATAGGGGCACTGACATAGGAGAACGATGGTTTTTCAAATGTAAATAAGCTATATTGTAAGCTTACGACCATCACTTTGACGTCAACAGCCTGAGATGCTGATTGTCGAAATTCAAGAGTTGAAGGATTCGTTGAATCAACCTTGATACATGTGTTTTGATTCATAAATTGTTGATCCATGGTTTCTCCCCAAATCTAGAAAAGCTGGCACACAAGTTGTTGCCAATGTATTTCGGAAAGCATCTGAGCAAAGGATTGCCAGTTGTACCATCAGGCATCGAATTCCATGAACAACAAAGCCGAGTGAGTAAATCCGCCACTCTATCTATTTGCCCGTCATTCCTTCCAGGTTCATGACAAGAGACAATTCTTCAAAGTCATACACCAATGCATAAGTCACATGCATGGTTACACAGTTTGTATCCGAATGCCATTCCATCAAGGTTAAGCATCTTGACAGTAACTCTGGCCAACCAAAAGCCTTTCTGTCTTCGGATATATCTTGAGCATTCTCATTTCCAGCTCCATTATGGACTAGGAAGCATCATGACTGTGCCTCGCCAGGACGCTAATCCTCAAAGCCGCACACTTGAGGCGAGCCTTATGAGACAGTGACCTTTGGCTTGTGGGGCGTCAACCCCTTATCAAATCCTGAACACTTGTTAACACCTGGATAAATTTATCATGATGCAACGTAAGTGGGATTATAAGTTCCACATAATCATATTGTCTACGTATGCTGAAGGCATAACTGCTGCATATGGTTACAATAGGTCGCAGCTTCTATAACATTGTGGCTTCTAAGTCAAAAGCTGATAGCCGATGACTTTTGCCAATAATTGCCGACCAAATAATAATCAGGCCGTGGAAACATGTATCCAAGAGGTTTTCGTCCATCGGTCACACATATATATATCAGGGCTGCATCCCAAGAACTGCAGGGCTGCATCCCAAGAACTGCAGGGCTGCATCCCAAAAACTGCGATGCACCTTCGGTGCAATGGGCTGCAACCCGAGAACTGCAGGGTTATATCCCTAACATTTTTTACCCTGCATCAAATTGATATGACAGGAGCAGGAATTGATCCTTCCTTGCTAAGGTGTAGTGAGCCTTGTATAAATCATACCCTTACACAGATACGCATATGCGGGTACCAATATCTGTGAAAAACTGCTAATGCTACCTTTGCCAAAACCGTGGTTTGTCATCGGATTCTTGGCCAGTCATCCGAGCTACCGGAGATATCGACTGAGGTAGACGGAGTTGTGATCCTAAGTTGTGCTTGACAAACATAACTAAAGAAATTTCACATTAGTACGTGGCGAATCCATTCTCACTCATCGCGATAGATGTTCGTCAAAGCGCGCGTACCGGACCAAATATTGAGGAGTTGAGCAGACCGGGTAAAGGATTATAAGTCCAATCCCGTTAAGCAGGGCCACTCCGTTTGCATTAAAAACAAGCCCCAAAAATCGGGCTCCCCGTTGCCGCCTGTGAACCTCCATAGTAGCTTCAGGAGGGGAGGAAGGGTTGGGTGCACTATATATAACTGTGGAAACATGTACCCAAGGGTTTTCGTCGATCAGTCATATATATAAGGCCGAGAATCGTGCGATTATAAATCGTTAAATCGTGGGATCATCGTTCGCTAAAGCGACGACGGCTAGCGCAAATAATCCGTAACGTACACTTCGGATGCTTTGAATCGTCACTCTGACGCACGATACGTATGGATCAATCAGTAATCCAGCGTCAATCTGCATCACGAAACGCAATTCATTGAACCTTGAAACGTCACTCTGAAATACGATACGATTTCCAGAAAGGTGGGCTACATCCTAAGAACTGTAAGGTGAGGGACTAAAGTGGACTCAGTTCCCCCCAATAACCTAAAAACACCATGAGGGACGCCTCAAATCGGTGTAAGAAGACTGGTACCAGCAAGAAGCGACAACAACAAAGACATCATAGACATATACAAAGGTATGCCCGTTGTGAGGTCACAACTCTTTTAAGAGGGGAGATCTGTCAGGGTCATGACCGATGACATATGTGTCATACATGTCATACGTGTCATACCTGTCAGACATGTCATACCATGTCATGTCATATATTATTATGACAGTCGGTCGTGTCATATATTATTATGACAGTCGACAGTATGGTCGATCATGACTGTACATGTCGAGTCGCGTCATATATTAATATGACAGTCGTCAGTACGGTCGACGATGACTGTACATGTCGCCAGATGATAATGTCATATCATCAGGCATCCCTGTCATCGAGAGTTCGTATGTCGAACTCGAAGATGGCAAAGCAAAGATACATCTTGAATACAAACAAGAACCATCTTGGCTTTCAGCATGCGCGGAACTCGCATGCGCAGCATGAACGAACTAGTCGTTATTACCATGCTGGTCGTTCAACCTACGTCTCGGGTTCACAACCCAATGGCGGTACCATCTAAGATGATGGGAGACGTATGGTACAAAAGTGAGGAAGCGTTGTGCTTCAGCAGATCTTCTTACAGAGACTGCACTCACAAACCCGCTCATCCGTACACTTGCATTGCTGTCCAACTTTGCAGTGTTTATTTGTATACTGATAATATATTCACGGCGCCTGTTTCTCTCGCCGTATCACCGTCTAAAATCCAAAAATGCTTTTGAAAACAGTTTTGAAAAGGTCTCCCTTATGCGCATCAAACTGCGTGCCCAGTGTCTCTCAAAATTGTCGCATGCTTCCAAAATCAAACGATGAAGAGTGTGAAAATCGTTTGACGCAACACACGGTTATGGTTTGCGCGTATAAATACGCATGTTCAACCCTATTTAGGTCACGTTACATCTTCAACACATAGCTAGGCGTTATGCAAAACATGCTAGGGTCATGATTAGGGTTTACACGGGGCAGTGGATACGCATTCAGCGCCGCAATGCGTGCGATATACATTCATTGGCGACATCGCATTTTCACTCGATGCTCAATTTTGAACAATGCAGTACGATGCGCCTTTGAAATACGTTTCAAGCGGTATGCTCAAAACGAAAATCGGCCTTCGTATGCGGCGGCTATATGGAAAACCAAAAATAGTTATGACGGTTTAGGGGTTAAGTGCTAAAAAACCTAAACACAGCTCAAATTCAGAGAGCTCTTCCGCACATCTAGAAAGCTAATCGCCAGCTAATCTCTAGGCAGGCACGGTGGAAGTGCTGGAACAGTCACACCGCTTGCTTTGTGACTCTTCCTATAGTAGTGTGTATGACTGTCACCCGAACCCGAACCCTACTAACTGTTTATGCCCATGTAACGGGCTAACTTATCAGCTTTAATTCATTCTGAGAAAACCCTCCACTGAGTGAATATATCCCGGGTCCTAGGGGTATATCCAACAGGTTTGGCCCCACGCACTCTTTATTTAGACACTGCGTAGTTTGGCCATGTCAGGCTAAACACCGACGCTTGGGATGGAGTGAGGGGCTCCTCTAGGGGCGCGGCGGAGCGGTATGGCCTAGTTACGTGACTGGTTGATTGGACTTACGGAGAGCTCGGGCTCGTGGCCGCTTGATTTTCCCGTACTACGCGTTGGTAGACGTTGGAATTTTGGTCGGATCCGACACCAAGTTCCTTGGCCGCGTTGTTCAATCCACATGCACGTTTGGGGAATCTTTTACGCCGCAGCTTTCCTTCTTTTCCTCGACAACCGCCACGACTTTTGGCCGCCGCTCCTTCCGCGCCTCGCCACATTTTCCCTCACTTCGTCTCTATAGTCTTCTACATCATGGTTGCGACTAGATTGACATCCAGTATGGCGTCACGCCGACGCTCGCTAGCTACAATTTTCGACTCCGCTGCCGCACGTAATTCCGTCACGCCGGCTACGCCGGCACCTGCTGGTGTTCCGGCTGCGAACTCCGCCCAGGCAGTCTTCTTGGCGGGTGTTCGCTCACTGACCCGTGAGCGCTTCGACGAGAGCGTAGCGAAGCACGTGATCCGGAAGTGTTTCCGTGAGAAACATTACCGTTTCACAGGAACGGAATCCAACGCGCAGGTGCTTCTCTCCAAGCTGGTGCCTGCTCTCCAGGAGGCATTCGAGGCGCAGGATGCTTTATTTGCGCCGATGTTCGACTTGGAGGACTCCACGTTGGCCGTCCGTCCCGAGGCCAACAAACTTCTTTTTTCAACGCTCGAGCTCATCGTGTGTCCCGCCTCTCCAGCGGGTGACTGGCTCGAGGCGTCTGCGACCTTGCACCCTCTGGACGGCAAGCGAGCCCTGCTGGAGCTCGCACGGCGTCTGCTGGACTCCGGTGCACCCTTCCAGGGGACATCGGACCTCCTTGGCGTCCGCTTTAAGGCCCACACCGACCCGTCCGAGTCCATCACGGACTTCAACGCGGCCTTACGGTCCGCCAAGAGGCGCAACACTCTCGACGATGACGAGGTGAAGGAGCTGTTCCTCGCGGCGCTGGACCCAGGATTCTACGCGCCGGTGGTGTCACGGCTCTTCACGCACCAGCAGCGGGCGGCCGTGGACCTCCTCACCATTCAGCAATGGGTCCTCGAGTGCTACGCCCGACACGTCGCAGCCGGTACGCACACTGCCTCGTTCACCCTGTCCGCGGCAGCCGTGGCCACTGACGGCGACACCTCGCAGCTGTCCGACCTCACGGCCATCATCCTCGACGTGAAGCGGCAGCTGAAGGTCCTCACGGACAAGGTCAACGGGCGGGGTTTTACCCCGCGGGCGGACAAGAACAAGATCGGCAACGGGGGAGGCGGCTCCGGTGTTCGTTTTGCGGCAGGTGACCTCCCGACGGGGGGAAACTGGCCGCAGTCGCAGGTGAGGAAGCGCGTTGCTTTCCACAAGGGAAGCGGTGACTTCATCCCGTTCTGCCAAAACTCGACGTGCAAGAAGGACGAGTCCCGGCACTGGCACCGTGACTGCCCGAATGGCGGCAAGCATGGAGCTGGGGGAGGCTTCCACAGCTTCTCCCTCGGTGACATCGAGAACGACTTGCTGGCGGAGCAGTTTCAGACGGCCATGGACGAGCACGACGGCGCGCGGTTCGATGCGCTTTGCCTTCTGGCAGGGGGCAAGCCGGAGATGCTCGACGGCGTTTCGGCGTATTCCTTCGGGATCGAGCCGGAGCGGGAAGACGGTGCGTTGCAGGAATTCCTGCCCTACTGCCAGCCTGCCACCCACATGGGCGGCTTCACGGTCGGTGGTGTCGAGAGCGGGATCTCGGCTGCCGCTTGCACGCATGTCCGGGAGGACCCACCGCCGGCTCCACCGCCGGCGGCAATCGAGCATGTTTACCCGGACGAGTCGGAGGCGTCCGACACCGGTGACATGATGCCGGTGGACCCCATGCACGCGCACGAGCCCGACCTCTGCTTTGCGGACAAGATCGCGCAGATGGGGGGACTCTCGATCACGGCTGAGGGCAAGGACTTCGCGGTGCGGTACATGCACGCCGAGTCGGAGACCGACTCTTGCGACGGCGACGTGGACGACTCTGCAACTGGGTGTGACTCTATTGACGGTGAGGATGCGGTCCCGCGCCCTACAACATCTCGTCAGGGATGCGGTGCACCGCCTTGGGGGTTTGGCCGCTCTTCGGCGATTACGGTAATGCTTTGTGCGTTCTTCTGTGTATGCGCCACCGCGGCGCCACTTACAGCTGCCGCCCCTGGCGAGGCGTGTGCACCGGGCACCACCGACCTCACCGCCTGGAGGTCGGTGGTGCTGCTGAGGCAGCCACCAACGAGCCTGCATTCGCTTTTGCGGCGCCGGCTGCTATTCCGCCGCATCGGCAGACGCGGTATCGGATGCTGCGGCAGGGGTTCCACACTCTCCGCAATGTCCCGCGGCCGCCATGGCTGTATAACCCCGACCCTGATTATGTTCCACAGTCACCACCTTACCCGCCACCGCCGTACTCGTCCGATGACGAGGAGCAGAGCTCTGGAGACCAAGCGGCTGTGCACGACGATCGACGAAATTCAGATTCCTTTTCTGGCTCCACGAATGATTCAAACACGGCGTCGACGACTTCAATTCACGGCACCATGACTGTGCTGCGGGCTGGCACAGCAGTGCCACCGCCAACTAGTGGCTAGCAAGTTAATCATGCCGCTCCTGCGCAGTGAGGTTGACCGTAACTGTATGTGCAGAGGGGTCCGATCACGGACCGATTTCAGATTTGAAACTCTTGACTGGGAACAGCCCTGCCAGAAGGGCCTTCCCTTATAACTCAATTTCCACCGTTCTAGATGGTGTTTGTTCACAGGTTTCACCTTCGGCTAGCTAGTCACCACACTAGGTGGTGTGCTGGAACAGTCACACCGCTTGCTTTGTGACTCTTCCTATAGTAGTGTGTATGACTGTCACCCGAACCCGAACCCGAACCCTAACTGTTTATGCCCATATAACGGGCTAACTTATCAGCTTTAATTCATTCTGAGAAAACCCTCCACTGAGTGAATATATCCCGGGTCCTAGGGGTATATCTAACAGGAAGAAATCTTCAGCCACTAGATGTCAGGGATATGACCGATGCCATATGTGTCATACATGTCATACATGTCATGTCATGTCATGTCATGTCATGTTACTGGAATATCCCGGTTCAAGATACCAGACAGTCAGTGAACCAATATAGATAAACTCATATAAGAAATAAACCCTAAGCTAGATATACCCGGAACGGTCACGGAGTCGGAACGGTCTCGAGTCTAGCTACCTGTGACAGTGCAGTACCCTGAGAGTTTCCCTGAGGAGCTGGAGCTGAAGCTGGAACTGGAGTTGCAACTGCTGCATTGATGCTGTGCTGACTCTTTAACTCCTTAACCAGGGTGTTGATTGTATTGATGAGTTTGCCGGACTCATTTTTAGCACCCTGATTCTGTTGCTGCTGTCTCCTGAAAGGATTCTGAGCTGTTGGCTTGCCTTGTATGGCTTTTCCATCTGGGGTCTTGGTGGAATAACAATCCTTTGTGGCGTGATTGGTACGACCACAACGTTGGCAAGGCTGAGAAGGATTTTGTGCTTTTCCTTTCCCTTTACCTTTGCCTTTTCCACCTTTCCCTTTGCTCCGATTCTGATAGGCATTATTTGAGTTCTGATTGCCATTCTGGCTCTGATTCCAGTTCCTGTTGGATTTGCCATATGGCTTTCTGCCACGCCCCTTGTCCTTGTCCTTTTTGACTGGGCCTCCTGATGACTGCTCCTTCTGCCCCGGATAGTGAAGGGTCTCTGACTGCTTCGAATGAACAACATAATTCAAGTCGAGCAGTATCTGTGTGGTTTGTGGCCACGACAGATTATTCCTTTCATGCTCTGTTAGGAATCTTAGGTGGAACTGTCTGCGGAGATCAGGGTCCATGTTGCTAACAAATCTGTCCTTTATTAACACATCGTCCAGATCAACTGCTGCTAAAGCAGCCAGCGACGTGAACGTGCGCAAATAGTCTGAGAAAGTCTGGCTCCCTTGAGTCAGTGCCATTAGGTGTTTCTTAGCCACTGATCTTTTATGAGGAGAATCCTTCTGACCCTCGCATATGTGGCATCTGGTTGCTGTGCCACGACCTGGAAATAGTGTCGGTCATTGTTTTGGATAAGCGTCATGCATACTGTGATCAGGTCCTTGTCTGGAACTCCTGGATAAGTGAACTGGAAATATCGGTCCACTGTGTCCAACCAAACTTCTGCGTCCTGTCCTGCTTTAAATTCCTTAGGTGGTGTCATTTTCACCTTTGGAACCAAAGTGGGTGGAGCTGGTGCTGGAACAGAATCATCATCAGGATCTGTAAAAACTATTGGAGCATTATCTTCTGTATACTCGTCTTCTGGTTCCTTTGGTTCATTCTGAGGATCCCTATATCTGCTCATGTCGGGCCTCATGCGACTGATATTGTCGAAGTACCCTATCTGGTCGAATCTGGTCTGAGTATTGTCATAACCAGCGATCCACTTGGGAATCTTGAACCGACTGTATGCATCATAGGAGCCTAAGATGTCAAAGAACCATGTTGATGGATCTGCATTGATGGCTGGGATTTCTGGTTCTTCCTCTTCTGCCATCTAAGAAACAAACCACAACACCAAAGATGCCTTCGGCTAACTGAGTGTGTGTGTTGGTATATATATAGTATATATATCTATGTTATATACATATAGTATATCTGTATGTTTATATACATGTAGTATATTTGTATATTATAATGAGGTAATTATGTATATATATCCACCTTCTTCCCCCCTCAAGGAAGTGTGAACATAAGGCAGTTGTCAGTTGCCTTTATACCTCATGATATAGCATGCAGTCCTTATAGGAAGCAGCTGTTACAGTTTTAGGGTTGCAGCCCTACAGTTTTTGGGTTGTAGCCCTGCAGTTTTTGGGTTGTCGCCCTACAGTTCTTGGGTTGTTGCCCGAAATATTGTCATGTCCGTGCTGATTTCAGCATGACAAATATGCCAAACACGAAGTGTTTCCTATTATATAGGTGGCATTTAGGGTATGTTACGTTACAGTGACCCTCATCCCCCACAGTGATGTTAGGGTGGTACTTGCCATCAGCAACCCTAAAATATGTTAAATTAAAGCAGTATAAACATTTTGCAAAGATATTTAAGCAAAACTGCATTTAATTTTTCACTGTGTGTCACGTGGTTTTTTAGAGGTACGTTACACCCCTGACACACACACACGTGATTTTAAGGGTGTTGCAGGGTGTTACAAGTGCTGAATAAATCAGGGAATATTTATTGATAGCTGAATAATCAGATCAGCGAAAAAAATTAACCCGAATTTTTCATTTTGAAATCATGCGTGTGGAGTTTTTACGCATTTCGTTACAGCCAATATGTACACCCCTATATATTACAGTAATCACTCACATTTAAGGAAACTCGACGTTAAGGAAATAGCCAGCGTTTCGGGGGGGGGGTACCCAACTCGATGAGAAAAGCTGGCTGGATTTTCCGACTTATGAGATGGCCTGAAATAAGGAAAATGGCCGCTGGCTGCCTAGCTGGAGAGGCATTTCTTAAAATAAGAAAAATTTTGCTGGGAAAATTGGCAAATATGGTATATTTGATGGTTTTTCATGATTATGTTTCGCACGAAACTTCGATTTACCATTTTGGTAATATCTCACGCCATACAGTACTTATCTATTCGAGCCGTAATTTTGATAGCCTAATAGAGGGCACCGAGACCGACATTTTGAGCTATCTAACGCAATGATACGGTCAGTATTTCTTAAAACGAACATGTGTGGGGTTGTGTCTACAAACTGACGGGCCATTTACCATTTTGGCCATATCTCACACCATACTTATCTTTCTATTCGAGCCGTAATTTTGATAGCCTAATAGAGGACACCGAGACCGACATTTTGAGCTATTAAACGTAATGATATAGTCAGTGTTTAGTAACTAATTCACTCTTATCAAATAATGTTATCGTCATTCACTACAAATAATCTCATTCAATACAAACAATTTGTGTCACTATAGAGAATTTGTTATGATATCATATCGTATTATTGCATATCACTATTACATGTCGATGTACCCGGAATAACTCAACAGGTATCATTCTTTATCATATGTTTTGCTATGCTATGCTAGAACACTGTTCCAAGATTGCAGCTCTTCACAGCAGTCAAACTACTGCGCCTACTCAGTTGCAGGTTTAAGAAGGCACCAAGCACCAGCCTCTACACTGTCCCCGCTCCCATAGTCAAGTAGGCGCAGTATGTGGTCCCGACGGTCTCCATCCTCATACACGATCTCAAAGTTGTACCCGCGCCTATGCCTGGGATAATACTTGGAGACCCAGCCGTGACACCAACCTACACCATTCCACTTAAACAAGAGGTGCGTGTCAATCATGGCATGGTTCAGATCTTCGGCGGGGGGATCTAACTGAGCTGAGTACCCCTCTGGGACGAACCACTTCGTAGCCTCATCTGAACCCTCATCTTCCTCAGAAAGATCGTCTTCTTCCGAAATTTCCTCTTCTTCAGCTGCTCTCTGCAGCTCGGGGTGTGTCGTGGGAGCCACGTTCTCCTGCACAGGTGCCTCTGCAAGCACTGCAGGGATGACCGGCCGTTCAAAAGTGAAGGAAGAAAGGCCCTCTGGTGTGATACATTTATCTCCATCACCAGTCACTGAGAGCAAGCAGCCCGTTTTCTCGAAGTACCTGTTCATGTTCACACGAGAGCATGTGCGCTCGTATGCTTTTCCCGCCCACCAGGTCATTAGAATACGTCGGTCGGAGGCTGTTAAGTCACTGCTCTCCCACTTCAGAAGGTTTTCTAAGTCTTCAAGCCACTGATTTTGCTCGTAGTCAACATCACGCTTTACCTCACGACCTACACCCTGGTCGATTGGTTGACTCCAGTGTGTGCCACCCTTGAGCAAGCTCCAGGCCATCGCGCGGCCTTTCTCCTTCTGGTTGGCCAGGTATACGGGCTGAATTTGTGCGTCTAGGTTATCCGCAAAAATGACAGACTCCTCGTTCGGTATGTGCTCATTCAACCAAGGAATGAGCGTACCGTTCTGCCACTCGATCGACGAGGGGCGATCAACCCACGCACACTTCTGCCAATAAACATGAACGTCGGGGTGATAGGCCCCCTTTTCAGCTTCTGAAATACGCTTTCCGGTTCCGCGGAACCAAATAGCGAGAGGCGGTTGGGGAAGATTCTTCCCTTCAGAGTCCACGCCCGCGCGAATGCAAATTTGCAGGGTAGCTTGCCGTTTTTCCAAACCAGAGCCGGGTTGACGTACCCAAACATCCTTCGCTCCCTTCTCCTCGATAGTGTGATCGTAGTCCCCTACCACGAAGGGTAGAGGAACTTGATCCACGTTCAAGCGATGCTTGAAAAGAAAGCGCCCCTGCAAACCGTAACACGCCTTTAGTATGGTTCTTATACATAACATAAACGTGCATAAGAGGCAGACGAGTAAAAAAACACCGGAAAGGGGAGAGCAACGCACTTGTACTGGGTGTTGACGTGGTGCAGACGAAACCAGTCTGCAAATACCCTGCAGACATTGCTGAAAGGCGGGTACCATACTCGCGTACGACGAAGACTTTTTGTGGGTGCGTTTGCGTCGAGAAAAGTTGTTTCGACGAAGGAAGTTGACTCGCCAGTTGGGTGACGCCGAAAAATCTGCGGTGGGGTAGTACTGCTTCACAAGTTGTTTCATGCGAACGCTTATGAAGCGTGGGCCCACCTTTCGCCCGCGCCTACGCCGCTCGCGAATCTCTCCTGCGAGCTGTGTCTCTGCCCTGGGGAAACGACTTATTGCCTTCTGAGGTTTGATCTCAACTTTGAGTCGCTTCAGTTTCACGTCGGCAGCAGCTTTGAAAATGTGGTCACGCACAGGGATCCCATCAGCTCCTGCACTATTCGCCCAACGTGAAATGTTGGCGACTGGAATCCCTGTTTCTCGGGCGGTATGTGTCAGAGGGTCAGTGAGGTTTGCCAAGACACAGTCGTCGTAATAATGGATAGCGTTTGCCTTTTCGTCATTGTCATAACGCTTTCTCTTTTGTGCCCCCTTGCGTGGAATTCTTGCAGAATCTAAAATAGCCGGCGGTTTTTGAGAAGAGAATGCCGGAAGCACTGGCGTACTGGGAGCGTGTGGCGAAACTTTGGGGGAATCATGAAGCTGAAAATCAACCACCAAGAACTCGCGAAATTCTGAACCGAAAACGCTTTGTTGACAAACAACACTCACGGATACCGAAATATGATATGAGTGTTGAAATGTTAGAGATACTGCCGGTTCTGCTGAAGTCACTACAAGCGAAACGTAGACGTGGCGTCCAATATCCGCCTCTAACACGGATTTCCGGTGAGCAAGTAACGCCTGAGTAGAAGAAATCTTTTCAGCGGCATCCACTGGACGAACGCATGCCTTGCGATGAGCGACTAGCGCTGGCATCCAGTCAAAACCCTTTGAGCACACGTCGCAACAATACTTTGACTTCGCAACTTCGGGAACCACATTAGTCGTCTGGACAGTTTCCCCTGATTTTGTTTTCACAAAACGCGAAAATCCGAAATCAAAAAGGCGAGAAGCTTTTCGCTTCTGCGTTGCTGAAGCTGCGGCGATTGCATTGTGAGGTTGCGTACGAGCTGCGATAGCAGTAGGTTGCGTAGGAGCTGTTGGGTTTCGGTCTGTTTGGTCGAGAGTGTTATCCTCGGAAATATCACAAAGATCTAGAACCTCCTGAATCGCTGGTGTTACGACTGTGGCACACGATTGTGGAGGCTCGGACGGCCGAGGTGCGGGATCTGGGAGGGCTACATTCCTATTGCGGACGTTAGACTTCACTGCACCTAGAATGATGCCTTTAAGTTCCTGATAGTCTCTTTCAGATATAATATCATCATCAAAATCTTGCTTTAATTCTTTAAGCTGCGCACGGCTCTCAGGGTCCATTTTCTCGGAAAACGAACACCTTAAGAGAACGGGCTGGCTAGGGAAGGTGTCCACGTGGATGGTTATGGAAATCGCTGGCTGGCTCACGAGATCGCGGTCCACTATCCATAGCGTTCTCTTATGACGCTGACGCTGACGGGGGGCACTCCAACCTCGATGAGAAAAGCCGACCGACCCGGATTTCTCTCGTTTTCTTATGTGGATTACTGTACACACCTAATATCTAGGGTGTTACACGAGATATGACCATGGTCATTATGTTTTTCTGATACCTTAATAGGTATAAAATCATAATTTGAAATAAAATGGGGTCGAAATTACAATTTTGAAATTTATCGCCAACGATTTTCACCCATTTTACACCTTTTTGGCCATTTAATTATATCACCACAGTAATATATCTCAATGTGTGTGGAAGCTGCAAGTTACGGAACTATTGCAACTTACTTCACTTTTGCACATGATAATTTTCATGGCATAATAGTGAATATCTCTGATGGTCAACATCTGTGGTTGATCATAAATATGGGTTTTACTGATTTGAAACCCATGGAAGTTAATTCACTTCCTGGTGATTTATAGGTGTATCAACTTGTAAGCGGATTAACCACTTTAGTGATAACTTGTCAGAACCTATGATATATTTGGGCATATGGCTGTGCACTAAGAGCATATCAAAGTGATATCTCTAGATTCCAAATATATCCGGACACAGCTTGATAATAATCTAAGCAGTTTAACACAACACAATGTGTGTGTGTGTGTGTGTGTCCACAACAACCTATGTCAGTCAGTTCAATATATAAGTACTGATCTGAGTAGGTACATGCTTTTTGTGCTGATCATTACTGAATCAACTGTCACAATGCATTGAGGTTGTTGTTCTTGCTCCAGCGATAATGAAAAGGTATGGACAGTGTTCAGCAGTTACCAGCTGCATTATGAACACCGTCTACTGCCTTCGGGTCTGGAGATATTCTCCATCCAGCCCTTCAGCATGTAGTTTTATCCTGTTACCTTAACTATCGCCATCACTGACATCCAACACGCACATGTGTTTGTTGGATGGTATCTATATTATCATACACATAGTTGATATTATAGTTGATCATTTCACTTACTGAGTCAGTGAATGTCATTATACATACCATAGTCAGTGGTGTGTGCATTATGCAGGTACTTGCTGATTTAGTACATGTAGGTGTGTGTGTGTGTGTGTGGAACTTTACTACACACTTGTATACAGGTGATAATGGTATTATATATACCAAGATACTAATATACCAAGATAATTCATCATGCAGGATGATTTGTATACCAAGTACTGAATAAATCCAACATGATATATATCGGATTACAGTAAAGAACGGTATATAAGAAGCTCGGCTATAGGAAGCCAGCCGCTGGCTTTTTGCCCAAAAATTAAGAAGCCGGCTAAGAAGCCACACATGTGGATGACGTCGTCCGCACGGTGGGCTCTTCGTCCACGCGCTTGGACAGGTGGTATTGACCAAACGGACAATAGTAAAGTACCGTCCGTGCGTATGGATCGCTGGCCACACGTGTGAACGACTTCGTGCACACGTACTTAAAAAGCATCCACACGCATGGAAAGACTAACATGCATGGCACACATGATACTTAGGGATGTGCTCACCAGCGGTTGGCCGCACAGTGCTTGATTTCGTTGTAAAGATGTTCTGCTTTGCAGGAGGTCGATACTGGGGAGCTTGACCACTTCGATGCATTCGCTTGATGCCAGCAACCATGGAAACCGTTCGCCGCAACTCCAGTCCTTTCATCATGCTGGCGACGGGTTGTGAGCGGGTCTTGATGGACAGCTTCAACAACCCGAAATAGTCTTCGAAGACATACATCCAGATTTCCCGTGCAGGGCCGTTGTCCTTCAGCTGGTCGACAATGTGCACGAGAAGATGCGACATAATCACCAACGCCTCAGGGGAGTTGTTCCGCTCCATCTCATCTCTCAACTGCATGACTCGGCTCTGCAGCTTGTTCATTTCCTGAAAGGCAAAATGAGAGGCAACCTTAATCTCGAACCGGGACATGCCAGGTGTGAATGGTGGAGGAACACCCGGATGGACAACGGCTTCATACGCCGTCCGTGCGGCGTCCGTACGTACGGTGTCCGAGAACATCCACACGGAAGCACACGGGTTGATTAGGCTTAACGTACCTCTGGATGAATTGAGGGGGTGGTTAATTCTCGAACCACCACCGAAAATTCACCGACGAACCTCGCGTATTGTGGTCGGAGAACTTGCCCGTCAGCATTTTGCCAGGATGTAATAACGCCCAGTATCCCAGAAGTGAGGGATACCACCAGCTCCGCGGCCTTCATCTTCCGCACCTTTTTCGGGTTCTTGTACTTTTCCTGCAGAAGTTTCTTAGCTAGAGGTCCCATATTTGTCGCGAGCTTCAGACCCCGTACCCACTTGATTGCACCGGTCTTTGCGATCGGTGACAGTCCCCACGGTGATGGTTTGTCTGCAAAGACTTTACATTGTTAGGCATACAGTGGATGGTCCATACGTCGTCCGTACGGTTACATGCGCCGTCCGTCCGGCGGCAACACGGTGTTCACCCGTATGGAATAGCAGAAACTCGCAAACGACCTACAAGCTTACCTGCCAGTCGCTTCGCAGCAGATCTTCAATCGTTTACATTTCTGGGTGGGGGTGCGATAACCCACGATCGATGGACCTTCATCTTCCGCGCATAGTTGCGTGTGTTCGGTCCCCAACCATCACCAAAAATCACGCAGTGGACGCCGTGAATCAGGTTGTACAAGATGTGCATCAGGTCGAGAAGGTAGTCCCGTACAACGTCAAAATCAGGAATGATTGACATCGGGCATGGTTCCTTAACCCCGCTCTGCTTCATGAATTCCTCGACGATTTGTTTAGGCACTCGTCCCTCTCTGACCATCTTGGCGTGGAGCTGTTGGGTTTCACGGACTTCGCTGTTGGTGCGAAGAGGGATTGGTTCACCTGCTTAATGACGGCGAAAATCAACACGACACGCTTAGACGGTGAATCGACGAACGCCCCTGCTGTTGTTCTGAGGGGGCCCAGCCTTTCCTGTTCTGCTGAGTACTTGTGTTGGTACCCATGCTCTCCAACCTCTAGCCATCTTAACAACGGTTCCTGGTATATTATGAAGAGGAGAGGGCTCATGCTGTCCCCCTGGAGGAGTCCTCTTTGCACCTGTACGGTTTTGTGTGAGGTTTCCCCTCCTACCCTGGTGCTCATGGACATTGTGTCGTGGCTTTGTGTACCCAGGACATCCCGCACCACCTGTGTGAGTTCGTCGGGTATCCCAAGGTACTGCATCGTGTGCAGTAGTTTGTTGTGGTCCACTGAGCCGTACGCATTTTCGAAGTCTACATACAGGCCATGCAGTTCCCGTCCTGAGACGTTTGCATCCTCAATCGCATTGGTTACTCTGGTGAGTTGTCGAAGCGTGTTCCTTTTTTCCCTTGAGCCTTCCTGCGCCTGGGCTAGTATTCCTTGCGTTTCGCAGAACATGGAGAGCATGTTGGCTATCTGTGAGGTGTATAGTTTGAATACCCCTTCGAGCAGGGCTATGGGTCGGTAGTTTTGCTGTAAGGTGACATCCCCTTTCTTGTGGTGGAAGCAGAATGTCCCTTTTTTCCAGGTGAGGGGAACATGTTTGCTGTTCCACATTTCCAGCATGAGTGCGTGTAGTGCGTCGTGGAAGTCCTCTGGCATGTACTTGAGAGTTTCGTTCGGGGTCCTGGTGGGGCCTGGTGCTTTGTTGTTGTTTAGGGTGTGTACCGCTTTGCTGTAGCCCTGTCGACTTATTGTGAGGTCCAACCCGGTGGGGTCTGGTCTTGGTGCCTTTATGAGGCATTCCCTATGGGCTGGGTCTTCCCATGGTGGGGGTTTCAGGTCGGGTAGACTACGGTGCTCCATCCTGTACGGTGCTGAGTGGGCCATGTGGTCTGCTAGCGCGTTTGCAATGTTCCCATGGCCTACGGCCAGGTTGCCTTCCCTGTCCTGCAGGGCCTGTATGTTCGCAGTGGGGGCATAGCCTGTTTCTTGCGCTTTGTTATATATCCTTTTGTGGTATCGTTTTTGGTTGTTCCAGTATTCTCTTACAGTTTTGTCATTGTGCCTTTGCTTGGCTCGTTTCCAGTGCTGTTTGACCACTTTGTGCGCTGCCGACCTTTCTTTTTTGGCTTCCTCTGTAAGCCACGACACCCATTCCTTTGCATCTGCATTGTCCCTGTCCGTTGGGCCCTTCATCTCTCCTTCCTTCAGGCTTTGGAGGGTTGAGTGTTCCGTGTGTGGGTTTCGTAGGTGTCGTTTGGTTTGCTTGTGCATTCTCATCTTGAGTATTGTGGCGTCCCTTTCTTTTCTGTCTTTTTTGCTCATTAGCAGGTTTTTCTCCACTCGGTTGGAGGTGCCTCCAACTATTGTGGTTGGCAGCTCTTCGTCTTGTAGCGCACATTTGTTTGCCTCGGTGAGTATGTTTAGCACGGTTTCTCCCGCTCTGTCTATGGTGGCATGCGCTACCTGCCTGTTGCCCTCTTCCCTGCATTGGGTGGCTATATCTGTTATGCTTTTCAGCTCAGCAGTTCTGGCATAGTCGTGTGTCCTGAGGAGGACGTTTTGGAGTGTTTCCCGGTTGGTTTTGTTTAGGGGCGTGTTCAGCTTTACATGCCCTGGTTGGGGGTCGCGGTCCACATATGGTTCGTGGGTATTTATGCTGTCCAACTGGAGGGTTGCCAGGCTTACCATCTCGTGGTCACTCGTGTGGTGCCGGGTGAGGTGTGTGGTGCCCCCCCTCTCGTATTGCGCCTGCTTGTTCCTTGGTGCGAGCCATCTGTCTATGTTTCTGTTTTTCGCCCAGTTCAGTGTGGTATTGACTGGCGGGCCTACATTGTGAAGGTCTAGCTCCTCCGCGAGTTTCGTCCATTGCCTGTCGGTTTTCGTCACCCCTTTGCCTGTGCTGGTGTTGCTCGCATTGAGGTCTCCTCCTATAACTACATGCTCGTTCGCTTTTTCCGCGGTTTTCCGGAGTAGGTTGGTTGTGTACTTGAGTATTTTGTCCCTGGTTTTCCATTCCTCTGCCCCTGGCGGGTTGTAAATGCCTAGCACGTGGTACATTATCTCTCCGGGCAGGTGCAATACAACGTGTAGGAGGTACCCCTCGAGGTGTCTCGCAGGGACAACATGGTGGTTGTGTGCGTGGCTGTAGGGGTTGCCGAGGAGTATTGCCACTCCTCCCTTCATTGCTTGTTCTGTAGTGCCCTCTGTTTTTTGCACCTCAGTTTTGGTGCCTATTGCAGTGTACTGCATGTCTCTAAATCTCCTCATCACACTGTCATGTGCGTGTATCACTTCGGTGAGTACAATTACTTGTAGACTCTGTTGGTTATGGTCTCTTTTGCTAATGACTTCGGCAAGGTCGAGGCAGGCATCACTTTGTCCCGCCACATTCCAAGTGAGCATGTGTAGGCGGTCCTTTCCTATGTCCGCCTTCATTGGTTCTGTGAGAGGGGGTTGGTTTTCTCGGGAGTCATGACTTGCCTCTGGTGCTTCTAATCGTGTGTCTTCGAATTTTTCCCATTGTGTTGTTGGTTCGTCCCGTGCTTGTTCCCATTCTTCGTTTGGGTGGGTTTCCTGTGCTTGCTGTTCATCAGTTATTTGCCCGTCGTCACTTGGGGGTGTCGTGGGGGCTAATCTGTGGAGCCATCCCCATAGACCTGGCTGCTTCGTAGTAATTTTGCGTACCCTCTCTTGGGTTTGCGGTGCCTGTTCTCCGGTCTCCAGGTCTGTGTTCATTACTCCAATGGTACATGCCATTGACTCCATGGCAGCAATATCGGCTGTAACAAAGGATGGCAGATCCATGAGTGCTCGGGACAAATTGCGTGAAGCTAATCGCAGAGATGTGCAGGCTGTTCGCCTACTGTTAGAAGAACTTGGCTTTTACAGTGAAGGAGACCACAGTAAAATCATCCTTAAATGGATTAGGGGTCACAATAATGACAAAGTCCATGACAGAGTGGACCGTACTGCTAAAAGAGCCTCATTCAGAGGGGGCTGTCTAGACATCTCCCGCTACGACCCTGCCGAGGAACTACCCTTCTCTTTATTCTTTTTTGAGGTCCCTATCTTAGGCGATATCCGTAGTCACATCAGAAGAATTCAACGACTCTCACACTATCATAATTGGAGAACTCTACAGTCCCAAGGGAAGTACCTGAGAATGCTTAACGAGAATAACACCGCCCCCACTAAAGATATTTCCGGCAAAATAACACCCAAAGCTTTCACCGCTTCTAGAAGCAGAGAACTCCTGGGTCTTCAAGCCTCTCCAGCACGCTTATTTAAACTGGGGAAAATCGGGACTGAAAACTGCCCCTACTGCCAACAGAATACAAAATGCACCTTCGAACACATCCAACTTGAATGCCCAGGACATAATAATAGTTTATATAGTCTTAGAACAACCCAAGATAGCGAACTAAGGAAAATCATCGCTGAAGAAATCTCAGAAAAGCCTAAACTACTAAACCCTGGAAAAGGTACCACATACATCAAAACACAGCCATCGAAACTTTTTCCACTTGCTGACCTAAGACAGGAAATGAATGAGGAATTATACTTACACGCTCTCCCGGAAGCTAGCATGTACCGTCCATCAAGTTCAAAAAAGAATACCATTGCTGTGACCGCTAAGCCCGAAGTGGACCATGTTACGGGAACAATTAAATATCCCGAACTCCAATATGTCCAAAAGAAAGAGTTTTGGAAACTTTTGGCTTGGCACCGCCTTTCCAACAAAGCAGTCCCATGCTCACTTGCGGAGTACTCGAATAGGGCACACGATATTCATGAAGCACTCAATGCATGTAAGTTTGAATCGGGAGATCCTAAAAACTGCTACGCAATAAGAAGGAGCCTCTTAGATATTTTGGTGGATGACAGAAACCTTGACAAAAACGGCTGTGAACTTTTCTCCAACCCACTAAATGCCCACCCTAGAATTTACTCGAGAAGATGCATACCCACCACAAGAATGAAAAAAGCCCTCAGGCCCTTCTGCCATCATGGGAAAATCGGCTTTGATGGTCTCGCTTGGGATGCCTACGTGGACCCGATAACAGGCATTGGCAGAATCGTTTACGGAAATCCCCCCTTTGATGGGAAGGATAAGGGCAAATCTTCGGCGGTTATGACTACCTTGGAAATGGGACATAAAGCGGCCAACACCGTCCCTGGATTTTCAGGAACATGGATTCTTCCGCTGTCTCCCAAAAACCAAAGAAGATGGTTTGATAAAGGCTTTAAACTTGTTTTCAGATTCCCGCATAACACTATTCCATTTATCCCACATGGTTATTGGACGGGTGATGACCCCTACGTTCTTCCAGGTGGCGGATGCTATAAGGATGACTTTTCGGATGTCGCTATCATAGCTATAGACAGTGCACCCAGTGATACTCAACCAGCCTTTGACTGGAGGCCTACACAGAAAAAGATTGCCAGATGGTTCCTCAATGTCCTTCCTAAGTCCAGAGTCACGGAGAAGAGGCTAGAATACACAGGAGTCAGCCCTGATATTTGGAATGAAGTTCTGAACGAAAGCGACAAAGTACTTCCTTCTTCGCTGTGCCCATGGCCCACTCAAGACCCTCCCTATCATCAGAATGATGCTGAGCATTATTATGGTGGTCACCATGACACGACAATCACCAATGCAAATTCCAAGCCCTTCATAAGCACCGTGAAATGGCCCAAAGTACTTACACTCATGGGGTACCTCCCTCCTCTTTTTGGTACTGTCCTCAACACGATAGGTGTTCCCCGTGGCAAGATTAAACCTCTCCTTAAAAAACTTTCAAGAATCTGTAGACAACACACCAAAAATAGGCGAGACGTGTTTCTGTTAAACACCACCACCACCTTGAACACTGACCCGCATACAGTTGACATCCTGGGCAGTGAGACCATGACAGAAACAGAAGCTGTGCAACAATCAAACGACTTTCTTCAAACCCTCCTGCAATAATTTTTTCAAAAGTCTTGCAATATAAGACATTTTCTGCCTCAGGGAGCCTCTCACCCCCTCCCCTCCCCCACCACCCCCTCTCCCCGCCCACCCCGACCCCCTTCATCAACGTTCCAAATGTAGGAGGCAGTACTAAACCCTCTACTTAACAGTCACTGTGAAACTACTTGTGGATAAGATATAGTGCAAGGTTC
Source organism: Cymbomonas tetramitiformis (assembly GCA_001247695.2). Lineage (NCBI taxonomy): Eukaryota > Viridiplantae > Chlorophyta > Pyramimonadophyceae > Pyramimonadales > Pyramimonadaceae > Cymbomonas > Cymbomonas tetramitiformis. The sequence goes on from LGRX02004364.1 coordinate 49,644, forward strand.
TATATTATGCTCTATATCTTATTTAATGCTAACCAAACTATGCTGGTTCTTAGGATCTATGTCCAGACTCAATGCATATTACTTGCATATAAGAATTAGGATTACATCTTTTGCCATGTCGGCTGTATTTACTCTTGGAAACTCAACTGTTTCTTTGGCCTTGGCCATTACTTATTCACTCAACTCCCTGAGTTAATCCTAGTCAGCATGGCCAAGTCTCATTAACCTATCATATGCTTCTACTACAGTATCATGCAGTATGAGGTGTCAGTGCTTCACTATGACACCTTATTACACCGTACACTAGTACTGTGTACTCCCACTAAGGGGGGTCTCTTCCTCAACAGGGGTCTCGGGCGCTAATATCGTAAGGCGCGTATGGCACTGCTAGCATGTATGACACCGCTGAGTCATCCGCGCATGACACAGTATGTTGTCCTAGCACAACTCCCCCCCCCTTCACGTGGGAAGCGTCCTCGCGAACATACTGTATACGTTACTACTTTGCTCATCGCGTTTGCTCATCTGATTAGCTTGAGGGCTCCACTAAGGTCACATCGCTGGCGCTCCTCACAGCGGCACACTACTCATATCAAGGCAGCTTTCGGTCTTCAATTTCCTGCCATCATGATGGTCATAACACTCGCATCGGCTACCAAGGCTGTCGATAATACGGAACAAAAATCTTTGCAAGTAGGGGACCTCGGTCAAGAGGTCACATATGCTCGTCGTGCAGGCGCACAAACTCAGTCTTTTACGCGTCGTCCGCTTCAACCGTATGCCATAGGTTCACCAGGTCCTCAATTCGCGTGCGTCCAAGAGCGCCCCTCGCCAGCGGCTGGGCCACGTCCTCACCATGAAAGAAATGGCTAGCGTGGCTGCGCTCCGCGCTCGTCGCCGGGGCACGCGTGTGCGGTGTGACGCTCCCAGACCAGACAAAGGAAACGACAAACTTAAGCTCTGGATATATGACTCCTCGAATGGGAGAACCAAAGCAACTCAACGCAACACCCAAAGGCTAACGGCGGAATTAACCCACTGGGCAGAACACCTGACCAAGGCGCTCGGCAAAAAAGTGACAGTGGAACTGATGAATGTAGGCAACCAAAGTGCACAAGACCATTACAGCTGTGGGGTGTGGGCCCTGATGGCCACCAAAGCGTGGATGCACTACCAGAAAACATGCCCGGAGGGACACTGGCCCACCCACTACAATGAGGCGGTCAGCAAATGGGGAACCACTAACAGAGCGGCGGTAGACGCCTACAGAAAGTCCATACTACAACAACTTGTGAAAGAGAGGATGGCTACTGCCGAAGGGCAAAGGCGGGCGCAGACGGACAGCCAACAAGCGGCGGAAGCCCAGAGGCCCAGCAATGACCCGAACACAAACCCGGAAGTCGGGAGACAGGCACCGCAAACCCAAGAGGGAAGACGCAAAAGTGCCACGAAACAACCGGGCCTGTGGAAATGGCTCCATAAGCTAGTCCCCACAACACCACCAAGTGACGACGGACATGCACTTGAGGAACAACGAGCACCGGAAACCCGCCCAGATGAAGAGGAGGGGGAGGTGGGGGACGAACCAACAACACAATGGGAGAAATTCGAAAGCACGCAACCAGAAGCACTAGGGGCAAGTAGGGACCCCCAAGATTACCAGCCCCCCCTCACGGAACCAGTAAAAATGGACATAGGGGAAGACCGCCTACACATGCTCACGTGGAATGTAGCAGGACAAAGTGATTCCTGTCTTGACCTGGCCGAAGTCATTAGTGGCTACTATCCAAATTCATGGTCCTCCCACAAGGACCAACGCGCGATGACTATTATGAGTGCCACATGGATCTTTGAGGCGCATACGTGCTTTTGGCATCATATTTATGAGTCAATTGAATAATTTCCCCTACAGGATCGTCCACGCGTGTGCTAGAGGGGCGTGCTTAAAGGGTGCGCTTTTGATATGTTTTTTTATCGAAATCGCCGAAAAAAAGATGGTCCTCCCACAAGGACCATAGCCTTTAACCGTCCTAGCGGTTGCATGGTGCGCGGTGTTGGCCGCACATGGTCGCACACCTTGAGTTTATGACCAAATATGAAAACTTAGTTGGATAGTCCACACTCTAGTCGCCATCTGAGCTCTCGTTTACCGTGGCGGCTGATCACTCCCGAGTGAAATAAGGATTTTATGATTTTTGCACTTCTAATTTTCACTTCGCGTCAAGCTAACGAGTGCACATCGCTCACATACTTGCCCATATGGCTTATGTTAAGCTTTCAAAAAATCATTTTATGGATATACTTCAAAAGTTTAAGCACCATACGCTCCTATCATCACACTGTGAATGCACTCTAGCTAGCGGGCATCGTGGATAATGGGTCATGTTTGCACCGATTATCCCATTCCGGCTAAAAAACCGAGTAAAAAGGTGTACGGTTGTTAATAAGCATTAGAGATGGCCAATATATGCACTCCAACATGACGTATGACCCAAATATGACGAGGACATGTGTATAAGATCGATATGATCGCATGGACGCAGGTGTAGCCTGCACATACTATTCCCAAAAAAATTATTGAAGATATCGTATCTTTTTGTGCCTTTTTGAATTTTCAGAAAAAATGCAATCTGAAAAGTTGAGGGTGCTTGTCGCAAATGCAAACGCCATGGATATATTGGGTGGATCCAGGCCGGACCAAGCATCGAAGTAATTAATATATGTCCCATTGATACTAAAAATCATTGGGCGCGCCTTCTAGATCCGAACCAATGCCCAATTAAATTCTTGCAACATTGGTCCTTGTGGGAGGACCATAATCGATTATGGTCCTCCCACAAGGACCATGAGATAGTAGCCATTAGGAAGAGAAACCAAAACCAACAGAGTCTGCAGGTGATTGTACTCACGGAAGTAAAGCACGCACACGACAGTGTGATGAGAAGGTTCAGAGACATGCAATACACTGCGATAGGCACCAAAACCGAGGTGCAAATGGCAGAGAGCACTGTAGAACAAGCAGTTAAAGGAGGAGTAGCAATACTCCTCGGCAACCCCTACAGCCACGCACACAACCACCACGTTGTCCCTGCAAGGCACCTCCAGGGGTACCTCCTGCATGTTGTACTACACCTGCCTGGAGGGGTGATGTACCACGTGCTAGGCATTTACAACCCGCCAGGAGCAGAGGAGTGGAAAACCAGGGACAAAATACTCAAGTACACAACCAACCTGCTCCGGAAAACCGAGGACAAAACGAATGAGCATGTGGTTATAGGAGGAGACCTCAATGCAAGCAACACCAGCACAGGCAAGAGAATGCCAAAAACTGACAAACAATGGATGAAACTCGCGGGGGAGCTGGACCTCCACAATGTAGGCCCGCCAGTTGATACCACACTGAACTGGGCGAAAAACAGAAACATTGACAGATGGCTGGCACCAAGGAACAAACGGGCGCAGTACGAGACGGGGGGCACCACACACCTCACTCAACACCACACGAGTGACCACGAGATGGTGAGTCTGGCGACCCTTCGGTTGGACAGCATAGACACTCACGAACCATACGTGGACCGCGACCCCCAACCAGGGCACGCAAAACTGGACACGCCCCTGAACAAAACCCACAGGGAAACACTCCAAAGCGTCCTCCTTAGGACGCACGACTATGCAGGAACTGCTGAGCTGAAACGCATAACGGATACAGCCACCCAATGCAGGGAAGAGGGCAACAGGCAGGTAGCGCATGCCACCATCATAGATAGAGCGGGGGAAACCGTACTAAACATACTCACTGAGGCAAACAAATGTGCACTGCATGACGAGGAGCTGCCAACTACGATAGTTGGAGGCACCTCCAACCGAGTGGCAAAAGACCTGCTAATGAGCAAAAAGGGCAGGAAAGAAAGGGACGCTGCAATACTCAGGATGCGGATGCACAAGCAAACCAAACGACACCTACGAAACCCACACACGGAACACGGAACCCTCCAAAGCCTTAAGGAAGGAGAGATGAAGGGCCCAACGGACAGGGACAATGCAGATGCAAAAGAATGGGTGTCGTGGCTCACTGAGGAGGCCAAAAAAGAAAGGTCGGCGGCACACGAAGTGGTCAAACAGCACTGGAAACGAGCCAAGCAAAGGCACAATGACAAAACGGTAAAAGAGTACTGGAACAACCAAAAAAGATACCACAAAAGGATATACGCTAAAGCGCAGGAAACAGGTCATGCCCCCACGGCGAACATACAGGCCCTACAGGACAGGGAGGGCAGCCTGCCTGTAGGCCATGGGAACATTGCAAACGCACTAGCGGACCACATGGCCCACTCAGCACCATACAGGATGGAGCACCGTAGCCTGCCCGACCCGAAACCTCCACCATGGGAAGACCCGACCCATAAGGAACGCCTCAAAAAAAACACCAAGACCAGACCCCACGGGACTGGACCTCACGATAAGCCGACAGGGCTACAGCAAGGCGGTACACACCCTAAACAACAACAAAGCACCAGGCCCCACCAGGACCCCGAACGAAATTCTCAAGTACATGCCAGAGGACTTCCACGACGCACTACACGCGCTCATGCTGGAAATGTGGAATAGCAAGCACGTCCCCCTCACATGGAAAAAGGGGACATTCTGCTTCCACCACAAGAAAGGGGATGTCACCCTACAGCAAAACTACCGACCCATAGCCCTGCTTGAGGGGGTATTCAAGCTGTACACCTCACAGATAGCGAACATGCTCTCCACGTTCTGCGAAACGCAAGGAATACTAGCCCAGGCGCAGGAAGGCTCAAGGGAAAAAAGGAACACACTCCGACAACTCACCAGGGTAACCAACGCGATAGAGGATGCGAACGTCTCAGGACGGGAACTGCACGGCCTGTACGTGGACTTCGAAAATGCGTATGGCTCGGTGGACCACAACAAACTACTGTACACGATGCAGTACCTTGGAATACCCGACGAACTCACACAGGTGGTACGGGATGTCCTAGGCACACAAAGCCATGACACCATGTCAATGTACACCAGGGTAGGAGGGGAAACCTCTCATAAAACGGTACAGGTGCAGAGGGGACTCCTCCAGGGAGACAGCATGAGCCCCCTCCTTTTCATAATATACCAGGAACCGCTGTTAAGATGGCTAGAGGTGGGAGAACATGGATACCAACACAAATACGCGGCGGAACAGGAAAGACTGGGGCCCCTCCGGACAACAGCAGGAGCGTTCGTCGATGACCTGCTCATACTGTGCCCCACAATCTTCCACATGCGAGCCCAGCTGCACAAACTACAGGCATTCTCACAGTGGAGTGAACTCAAAATTAACCTTACCAAGTCAGCCATAACCGGTATAAAAAACGGGGTTTCCATACCCGAGCAACTCCATAAAGACCTCAAAATGCCGGGGGTGGACGGTAAGCTAAGCCACTTCAAGATACTCAAACCAGAAGACACATACAAATACCTGAGAGTGCTACTGGCATTCACAGGCAGGTGGGACCAGGAGAAGGAAGCAGCTAAGGAAGAGATGAACCACAGAATACAAGCGCTACTGCGCTCCCCACTAACGCCGGACCAAAAAGAATACTCCCTTCACTCAGCAATACTAGGGAAGTTCAGGTATGGGCTGCACCTAGGGCTCTATACAGCGGGCGAAATAGACGACTTCAACAAAATAATAGGTGGGGCCACAAAGAACATACAGGGCCTGCCCCGCTACGGAACGCCAAACATTTTCACCACACAGGAAAAGGAACAGTATGGCCTGGGCATGGTGCCACTCCAGGCAGTCTACGCCCAGTCGATTTGGAGCGGACTACTGGAGGCCATGCACAGCGAAGAGGACAGAGGAGCAATACGAGGCCCGGCGTGGAGGCAAATAAACCTAGAGTCAAGACTCAGGATGTCCCACGTCAGCAGGTCCACCAGAGGACTGGTGGAATACCACTGCACCGCACGCATGAATTGCACAGACCTCGACAAACTCTGGGGGGGCACCAAACGAAACACAACACACTAAGAAAGCTCAATGCCCTACTCAGATATGACATTACGCCCCAGGGGACAGAGGGGATGCTCAGACAACTCCAAACCCCAACACCGAAGATAATGGAACAACTGAAAGGGGCGACCAGAAGGAAGTCTGACAAAGAGATGGAAGGAACGACAAGAAAAACGAAAGCAGGCAAAATAATGGATGGGGACCTACCGGCACCTCCAGACTGGCAGGCGATGTACACAGACCAAACCGCCAGACTCACAGTACCCAAGGACACGCCAACTGCAATAAACTTCACGACATGCCTCAAATTGTTCACACATTTCCCAGACCTAGTGCTCCTTACCACCCGGGATGGCCAACACGCGATTAGCCAGGCAAACGTCAGGGAACAATGCACTGACGCAGCCCTCAAAGCCGACCGCAGTGCCATTGCAAAAGGCCTGGCACACCTATACCCGTACCTATGTGAGGCCCAGCCTAGAGACATAGCAAAACCGGGGGACTTTTATGATAGCAGCTCAAACCGGCGGCTGAAGCAACAGTACAGGAGCATGCCCTGTGAGGGACCACTGGACCCCCACACAATGCGAACTGACCTCCCACGCCTCAACCCGGAACAGCTACAGGCTAAAATGACGGAATGGGAGGCGATGATGGTCCCCAGAGAAGAGATTCACAGACAGCTCTCCCTGCACCCACTTACAAGGATTAACGAGACGGAGACTAGTCCGGAACAGGGGGAAGAGGGGGAGGAACCACAAGACCTCCACACACGCCCGCAAACTAAGTGGATAGACGAAATAGACCCAATGGCCGAGAAAATTGAGACGGGCTTTGAAAAAGGCCAAACGATAGACAAGCCGAAGGAGATTGTAGCAATGAGGACCCTACTCGTCGACCCAACGGACCCCCACTCCCTGGTGACGCAATACAGAACCCAGTGGAGGCACCCAGAGGGGAATGACTCCTACTCATGGAGTACAAGGGAAACAATAACGGACTACCTAAAACTTGCCAAGCGAAGGGGCCAGAGCGCGACCACTTTCCCAACCCTGAAAAGAAGACTACGAACAAGGGGCTCCCAGGTGACCCACCCCACAGGTCTCAGAGAAATATTGGCTGGAAGGCCGCACCTGGGGCAGGCCTGGCCCTCACTACATGCAGGAAACCTCACCCTGGACCCGACAGAAACCAACCCAGAGCAGGACATTGCAGACAATAGAGAACACCACTGCCAACTACGGCTGGAGGGGGAACTCGCTCACAGCTACCACAGAAATGGGAAGTACATAGGCACCCTCACGAAAGAAAAGCTTCTCAGGCTACACGAAAGGTACACCCAGGCAGTGGGTACCACAAACCACCAAAACCCACACCAACGCACACTACGCATTGAAATGTGGGAGGACCACAAGATACAGGTCTCCACGTTCGAGGAGGAAATAGGGCACCTCCTCATTAGGTACTCAAGCAAAGAAGAAAAGGAGGAACGAAAAAAGAACCTACAAAACCATTGGACATTCCCTGCCCAGATGCAAAGGGCACTACAACAGGCATTCGGAATTACCACCGAACTGTTCGCCTCACCCCTCAATGTCCACCACAACACCACAACGTATTACGCCAAGTATGACAGAGACAAGGTGTTCGGGGCCAGAGGCGCGGCCTGGACAGCAAATTGGATGAAACTGGGAGCCTACCAGTTCAACCCAGAATACACGCCACAGGACCTCAAAAAGGCACTGGACTTTGCCATTGCGGCCACCACCACACAAGACCCGGTGTTCGGGGTAGGAGTATACCCGACATATGAGGAAACCCCATACACGAAACTGTACAACGCACACGCAGGGCACCTGGTGCACGAACTATTTGAAATACCACAAGGCAAATTCACATTTCTGCCCCCTGACCACTGGATGGGTGCCACCCACCAGCAAGCGAAACAGTGCAACTGGAACCTCAGGGTACTGATTGTTGCCAACAAAGCGGGGTGGCAAGCCCACTGCGAGGACCCAGATGCTGCCGCGGATTGCATAAGGAAGGCACTCACAACTTGCCCGCAGAGCAAGGTCCGCACGACCACAGCCGTCAGACAACCAATGAGGGAGGCGAACCTGCATGACACGAACAAACCAAACCAAGAAGGATGCACTCCCAGTGTGGACTGTGTGGTGGACACAAGACCATGGCAGAACGAACTCCCGGAAATTAAGACGAAGGACATGACAAATGCAATGGGAAGAATGTGCAACATAGGGCCACACTTACGGAACGACCTCTGCCCCCAGTGCTACACCGTACAGGCCGAAGTTGAGACCTGGTGGGAGGACAGCCACCTCCATGTGGAAGAAGGACCAGCCAAATCGGAACTCCTCCCCGGAAGCAGGGGAGGTAAATGGGACATACACCCCCCCACCGTTCAACAGGTAGTGGAGGCGAACACCTTACACACCAGGCTTACAAGACAGACGGAAGCCCAAGCGATATGGGACAAGGTAGCGAGGTCAAAAATTGTCAGATACCCCACTGACTTCTGGCCCGAACACGAACCGGGGGTCCAAGGGAGAAGATGGGAACTGACAAGAGACCGAACTGAGGACCCCAGGAACCTAGCCCCGAGTGACACACCAGCCCAACTGATATACCCCCCCCCTCAAAGGGCACACGAGGCAACCTCGTACCTATACACAGACGGAAGCAAAAGAGAGATTGAAACAGAAGAGGGAGGCAAAGAATGGGCCTCAGGAGCCGCGGTATGGGACCCCAGGTCCGGAGAAGGGGAGGCCCACATGATTCGGTGGGAAGGTGAGGACCAAGAGGTGAACAGGGCCGAGCTTCTTGCCATACAAAAAGCAGTGACGCTCCCGCCGCCACCAAGTGGCAAAGGACTCACCATTTGCACGGACAGTGCCAATTCCATTAGACAACTGGAGAACATGAGAACGAAACCCCACAGCATGGAACACCACCGGCAAAGGGACCTCCTGTATGCCATACTGGTCAACATTGAGGCATTGGTAGCAGCGGGGCACACCGTCTCACTACTAAAAGTCAAGGCACACACGGGAATTACGGGAAACGAAAAAGCCGACGAGGCAGCCAAGCAAGCCTGCACTACAGGGACCCTCACGGAAGCATGGGATAATGACGAAACAATAAAAGTCAAACCCATGGTACCAGACGGGGACTCGGACAGCAGAGAGCTAAAAGGAAAGCTCGCGGTACAAAAATATGTAACTACACTACTCCGTGAACGGCAAGTTCAAGGAAACAGCAGACTCTCAACAAAAATGACCGAGCTCCAAGGAGAACCCACAACCTGGGCCCACCAACTGAAAACAGAGCGCATTTTCAGGTGGGAAGCGCACCATGACCAAGCACAGCAAACTGAAGAGGAACAAGCGACGATACGGGACCCGATGCCCAACCAGCAGCAACAAGCCGACCAGACCCGTGACGAAGAAGACAGGCAAATAAAGGCCATGATGGAACAAAGGGAGGAAGAAGAGATGCTCCTTATGCAAGAAATGCAGGAGCAACAAGAATACTGGGAAACAGAGGGCAGCACGGACCCCACCCGAGGAAGCGACCCCAAACCCGCAGGGACACCACCCCAACTCTCTGAAGGGGAAGAAATATTTGAGGAACTCAACGAGCTCGCGGGGAGACTTGAAGGGACTCAAGAGGAACACAATGACGAGGAAATTTTTGGGATGCTCAATGAACTCATTGAACAGCGGGAAACGCCTCGAGGGGAGCCGACAAACGAAAGACAAGCTCACCATGACCGGGTCACGGAGGAGTCCAGAGTCCATGCGATGATGGAGGACCCGATGCCCAGAACAAGATGGAAACAACGGAAGCACGACATGACACACAACAGAACGAAAAACAGGAACGCCCCCCCGGTTCAGGAGGGCAGGGCCACCGAAAACTGGCTAAACGAAACAATGAGGCACCTCAAGGGGGACAAACCACTACACAAAATAGCGAACGGCTTCTGGAAACGAGCCACCTTTGCGGCACGAAAAACAATACTCAAATGCAGACTGAGAATACTGCCAGCACAAGACTATGAGACGGCGAAAAACTCAGCCGGAGGAAGCGGAAAATGCACCCTGGAAGGATGTGGACACAAAGGGGTGGATTACGCAAAGGGCTTCCTCATGAGAGTAGGGCACGCCCTAGGTGGATGCAACAACCCACAAATGCGAGGAATGTTCTCGGATAGGGCGGACGCCCATGCAGACGAACTAAAACACATACTTGACCACCATAGGAAAGGAGGGTGCAAAGTCCTCGCCTACACCGGAAAAAAGAGGGACCCAGGGGTTAAGCCAAGGGTACTCCCGAACTACATACTCACCAGAGGGCAATGCAGACACGACGGGAAGGACAACCCAGGCAGAAACGATGGGCCCGACTCCATACCGAGCTTTGTAGACATGGTCATGATAGAGGGCCTGGAAGACCTGGAGGACGGGTGGGAATGCACACAACAAGAAGCACCAGCAAGAGTCAAAAACCTACACCTCGTTGAGGTGGCCCACACCGACAACGAAAAGTGGGGACCCAAGCTCCTGGAAAAATACACGAAATACGGACCACTGCTACAATTGCTACGTAGACACGGATTCCGTGCCAAACTCCATGTCTTTGCAGTGGGCAGGACAGGCACGGTGTACAAACACAACCGAGACATACTCGAGCAACTTGGACTCAATAGAAAAGAAGCCACACAAGCGCTACAAAGGATACACGACCTGACAGTAAACTATGCACACAGCACCTACCAGCTATACAGAAAACTCAGACAAGAAAAGCAGGAGGAGGAAAGAGATGAGAACCTCCCAGTGTAAATTGTCCCACTAAGGCCGCCACTTGTGGCGGTCCGGCCCAGAGTAGGGCCGGGGAAATTAATTTACTCATACGCCCAAAGGGCGTGGTTTTTTCTTTTTTCTTTTCTTTTCTAGAAATGTGGAAGTCGATAGACACGTTGCGCAAGAAGTCCGCGACAAAGATTGATCAAGTCCAGTCAAAGCGAAAATCCCGTGGACATCCAAAAAATCACGTAGGGTACGCTGCAGCGATAAACACAATTACTCCGTAACGACGCGTGCCTCAACCGCGAGTCCTCATAGCGCAACCATCAAATGGGGCCCCCAACGCCCCACCAAGCGGAGGCGTTTAGCCAATCATGCTACCAAAAGTAGTGGAAGGTGCCTGGCGCACCATAACCTGTGAGATATATGACTACGGATATATATTCGGTTACAGTCAGAATGCTTTCACTTTCGGTGTTTGCATAGGTGTCAATAAACATAAGATAGTCTCGGCTTTATGCCGGAAACCCTAAACTTGTGACACCCGTACTGTACCGAGTACTAGTACAGATAATAGGAAGTGACACACGGTGTGTCACATCCAGCAAGCACTGTGTGGAGTGGAGGCCTGCGCAGGTGAAGGATTCCGAGGGCGCTTGGCGCTGTGTGTCTTTCCAGGCGCACACCTGCACCGCTCTCAATCAGGTGAAGGCGCGCACTGCCAGCACCGCATACACACCTGCGCAACTCGCCCCCATCGCGTCGAGAAAGCTTGTGGAGAACCCCAAGTACGACGCCACCGGCCTGAAAAGCGATCTCAAGCGATATCTCTGCTTGGACCCTACTCGCAGTTTCGTACAAAGCGTGATGACCATTGCTAGAGCGAAGTTGAACGGCGATCCTTCAGGGGAGCTCGCGAAGCTGCCTGTACTTGCTCAGCTTCTTCGCGAGCAAGGACACAGGTGCGAGGTCCACACGCTGGGGGCCAAGTAAATGGAGGCAGTGCTCGTGGATATCGAGCACAAGGAATTATTGCAGGAGCAGAAGGCGAAGCCTGTTACCCTACCACAAGGACCAATGGGCAATTGCGGTTTCGATCACTAAATCGACTATTTGAGGCACAAGCAACATTTGCACATGATATTTATGAGTTAAATGAATTTTATTTCTTAAAGCGGCGCCCCCCATGAGACTTTAGGTGTGTGGTTGAACGACACGCTTTAGGGGTGTAATTTCACCAAAAGCTTGAAGAAAATGGTGGTCCTACCACAAGGACCACCGTTATTTTGAGTATTAGGAGTCACATGGGGGGCTCACGGTGATGCTCATGGTTATACATCTTGAGTTTATGACAAAATAAGATAACTGAATCGGTTACTTCGCACCCTCATCATCATTTCCGCTCTATTTCAGCATGGCGCATGATTGTTCAACACAATGCAAATTCCGAATTTAGTGAATTTCGGACTTTGGAAATTGGCATTCATCCATTCTAAAATGTACACGCCAGTCGAAAAATAAGATATTTGGATAAATAAGATATTTAGACTTTCATAAATTCGCGATACATATATACTTGAAGATTTAATGTGCCGCACACAACAACCTTGCGATATATGCCCTCTAGCAAGCAATTGTGATGGGTGGCTGGTCAGCTCGCGTGGCCACTGTTTTAGGGGGGAAACCAACGAGCCAATATATTAGAGGGGAAGCCAACGAGCCAACGAGCCAATATATGCATTCCAACCGGGCCTACCGCCCAAATATGATTGGGACATGTGTATAGGTTCAATTTGATCCGCGCAGGTGTAGTGTTGATATATGATTGGTAAAAAAATATTGAAGATGAGTCACTAATTTGCCACATTTTGAATGTTCCAAAGTATCCGTTTTGAAAAGTTTGAGTGTAGAGGTTTGAAATGCGTTCGTCATGAATATATGGGATGGATATAGGCCAAACCAGCGTTCACATAAATTAATATAGGACCTATATATACCAACTTTCATTGGTTAGACACCACAAATCACGGGAGATGGTCAATTAAATTATCGGAACAATGGTCCTCGTGGTAGGACCAAATCGTCGATGCGGGGCAGTAGCCACTGTAGGTCAGCGTGATCGGTGGGATAAAAAAAAGGCTCACAAGTACCCCGTGGAGGAGGGTAAGCAATACTGCCTCGGGTGGTCATTCGCTCCTTGCACGACAATTCAGACGTTAGACAAGTGCATTCCTGTGAGCTTTGGGGACGGGGCGCATATGCGCAACAACTCAGCAGGGATCCTCATGAGCACGGTGACTCGGGACGCCAATCACCACGTGGTGCCTATGAACTACGCATGTCTCCTCATGAACGAGTGTGAGACCTCGCATAGCATGCAACTGATCTTCTCGAAGGAGGCCTACGGTGACGTCTATGACCACCCCGACCGCCGAGAGGTCTCGGATAAGGACAAGGGTTTGGCGGCTGCTTGGGACACCGTGATGTGTAACGGCAGTCTTTTGTTCACCTGTGCTCGTCACCGTGCGGATGGTGTGTCCACCACGATCAGGCCTGGCGGCTCGGAAGCCCGGGCGTTGTTTCAGCAAGCGGTGAAGGCACCGACGATCCCGAAGCTTGAAGGGATCAAGGCTCAGTATTCCACACGTGCAGCGGAGTACCTTGGAAAGGCCACGGCCAAGTACCTTGAAGGTGTCACGAAGAGTGTGATATATATATATATATATATATATATATAGTTAAGATATATATTCACAGCTTCAGGAAACATTCAGGAACGGGCAAAACGGCTAAGACAATTTGATAACACAATTACTTAGGGTTTTGTGTGTGTCGGATTGTCGGTCGGAAAGCACGTGACAGCCTGCAAGTGACACTCGCAGTGAGGGGTGACACACAAAGGGGGTTGACTGTCAGTGACACAAAGTCACCCCCTTCATGAAGTTGGTGTGTTAGGATTAGCCCAGGCAACCCTGACCGGGAGTCCCGGTATAGGCCCCTGACTAGACCCTTAGTCCGATTTGACTCGGGCACCGCTGCCCGTGTGATGTGTCACGAATGTTGTGTCACATGCCGTTAGGTACCGTTCGGGACTTTCGCCTAGGTTCTAGGTTTTGGTATCTTTTATCACACTCAATATTCTGAATACAGTCAACCTATTTAGGCTCACTTAGAATATATCCGGTTGGGGTATATTCACTAAGTGATAGTACGGTACTACTATCACTACTACTACTACTATCACTACTACTACTACTACTACTACTACTACTACTACTACTACTACTACTACTACTACTACTACTACTACTACTGTACTACTACTACTACTTAGTAGCCAGTAGGACTCGGTATCAATGCCCCTACCGGCACAATAAATCTAACATTAAACATATTTTCAATTCCCCTTGAGCAGATGTGAGATGACTCACACGGCACAACATCCAACATGCCGCCAGCTTCACGTGCCCATGGCCATGCCCCCCCCATTCTTAATTCTAGAGATATATTAAAACCGATGCAAGGCTGGCATGTTGTGTCGTCGGACGGCGTGAGTCATCAGTTCATCTCAAGGGGAGTAGAAGTAAGAAGATATGTTTACACGTGTAATGTATTCTATATCTTCTATTCCCCTTCGGCTTGCGCTTGTTGTTGTCATCTCGATCTGTGACGACATCGACAGCGACACACGCGACACGGCAGGCGAGGGAATCGCCATCGCCAGGCTTGCGTAGTTGCGTTCGGTTGGAATCTATCTCGTATCTGAAACGCGCAACGCCGGTTGGAACGACAGCGACGGTTACTGTCGTGTGACACTCTCTACTGTGACACGGTATCGGTAGTTCTTGTTCTAACGTATAAAGTGTCGGTCTGGTTCTTCTTGCTTTATTGTTGTGTTCAATTGTTCAGAGGGTGAGCAAGAAAACAGTACATTATGCAGTCTATGTCTGTGTCTCTAGAGAGAGCATGTAAGCGTTCGGCTGAAGATTGCCCCATCGTCATATTCGTCTCGCCGAATACGGTGGCGAAGTTTCGTCGCCGGTTTCCGAGTGAGGGCGGAGATACTCGGAAACCTCTAAACAACCTCAAGATAATCGATACCGAAAATAATGCTGAGATCCCAGAACAATCGCTTTATCTATATGTGATTCCAGATGAAACCATTGGCAACGCGCCACAGCCATTGTGCCAAGGGTTGAAGTCCGTGCGGTCGCTAGACGAAGCCGATCCTTGCCTAGGTTTTGTAGCCTCGCCGATGGCAAAGGATGATGCCAGGTGAGAAGCCAAGCAATGGTTCAGCACGCAACAACACGTGCACTCCTACATTCGTTGATCTGGCTCAGAACAAATAACCAGCAAAGTTTATTCAAGTAACAACACTATCAACAGCACGTAACTTATCATGATATGTTACGTGCTGAACCTGACCTTCATCATTATTATGGCAATAGTCGAGAAATATAGTTTTGCTGCACACTGACATTGATATACATGATAAACTTTGCTTTTTATGTACGCTTTTGGTCACTTGTGTGTGTTACTGAGACCTGGTTTTTTCACGCTCGCAGCGGCAACGAAATGAGTTCTGATGAAAGAATGGTTCTCGAGTCACGTCTTGATCACCAGCAACAAGAGAACCGTCGCCAACAAAAGCGATACGATAAGCTGCGTGCGTACCTTCGGGAGCGGCGCCAATATTTCGCGTTATTAGCGGCCTGTATGTTCAACATTCATCCATTGATAAGAGGACTCTTCGTTGCTTCCAACTCTGCCGCCTTTTCGTCGGTTTCGGAGCGTCGTTACGCAGGACGGACATCGTTGTGTTGAAATTGAGTGAAGTAGTTCTTCGACGCAGTATGTATATTTGACACCTGCTGACTTTTGTGGTGGGTGGCTTTTCGTTGTTGTGTTCAGGAGCGGAGATGAGGACAGAGGTTGCAGCGCAACGTACGTATAAGGGGGGAACCGAGCCAGCATTTTACGTTATTCGCGGCCTGTATGTTCAACATTTATCCATTGATAAGAGGACTCTCCGTTGCTTCCAACCCTGCCGCCTTTTCGTCGGTTTCGGAGCGTCGTTGCGCAGGACCGACATCGTTGTGTTGAAATTGAGTGAAGTACTTCTTCGCTGCAGTATGTATATTTGACACCTGCTGACTTTTGTGGTGGGTGGCTTTTTGTTGTTGTCTTCAGGAACAGAGATGGAGACCGACTTCTCAGTGCAACTTGCAGCACAACGTACGTATAAGGGGGGAACCGAGCCAGCATTTTGCGTTATTCGCGGCCTGTATGTTCAACATTCATCCATTGATAAGAGGACTCTCCGTTGCTTCCAACCCTGCCGCCTTTTCGTCGGTTTCGGAGCGTCGTTACGCAGGACCGACATCGTTGTGTTGAAATTGAGTGAAGTTGTTCTTCGCCGCAGTATGTATATTTGACACCTGCTGACTTTTGTGGTGGGTGGCTTTTCGTTGTTGTTTTCAGGAACAGAGATGAGGACATGGGTTGCAGCGCAACTTGCAGCACAACGTACGTATAAGGGGGGAACCGAGCCAGCATTTTGCGTTATTCGCGGCCTGTATGCTCAACATTCATCCATTGATAAGAGGACTCTCCGTTGCTTCCAACCCTGCCGCCTTTTCGTCGGTTTCGGAGCGTCGTTACGCAGGACCGACATCGTTGTGTTGAAATTGAGTGAAGTTGTTCTTCGCCGCAGTATGCATATTTGACACCTGCTGACTTTTGTGGTGGGTGGCTTTTCGTTGTTGTTTTCAGGAACAGAGATGGAGACCGACTTCTCAGTGCAACTTGCAGCACAACGTACGTATAAGGGGGGAACCGAGCCAGCATTTTGCGTTATTCGCGGCCTGTATGTTCAACGTTCATCCATTGATAAGAGGACTCTCCGTTGCTTCCAACCCTGCCGCCTTTTCGTCGGTTTCGGAGCGTCGTTACGCAGGACCGACATGGTTGTGTTGAAATTGAGTGAAGTTGTTCTTCGCCGCAGTATGTATAAGGGGGGAACCGCGAAAATCTGTTATTTTAGAATAGATTGACATTTCTAGAATACAAATTTGAAGTGACAATTCTAGAATAGAGAAACTGAATTTCACATTATGCTTTCTAAAATTTTATGTTCTGAAAAAAAATCCCTAATTCGACTCCGTGTCGTTCCTCGTTCGTTCCAGATAGAGATACCATACCGGTAGGAGAGATCCCAGATATCCCACGCCAGACGAGAGTCACTGAGTGACAAACACCATAAATTGGTGTAGCTCAGGATGTCTCTCGGGAAAGATATTGGGACTAAGTTTTGTCTGGAATAGTCCACGAACTTCTTTACACAACTCCGTCTCTCTAGGAGCCACCACTGCGCTCTCGGGCGTTCGCTAATCAGTTGGAAAGAGGAGCACCATGGAGAATACGCAGAAGATGCTACCCGTCCACAAAACAGCTAAGCACTGCACAGAGGAACAACTTGCCAATGTTTATTTTTCGGCGTCTTTGACGGGCACGCTGGTGTCAAAGCAGCAGGGTATGCAGAAGAGAACCTATTCCTTAACTTCGTCAACCACAGCAACGCTTACGCGAACCCCAAAGTTGCCCTGCGAGATAGCTTCGAGCTCACTGACAGCGGGTTTCGAGAGATCGCTTAAGAGAAAGGTTTCATGGATCGAACCACTGCTGTGGTTGCAGTATTAGTGGATGACCGCCTGATTGTGGTGCGCTGCAGGTGTGTAGCACGAACCGCACTTCGTCTTCTCTTTCGACAATATATTTATCACATCCGTACGTTCCGGAGGTTTCAGTTTAATTCTTAGAGGCCTCGCTAATATTTAAAGCAATACATTCTTCTCTAGGTTCAGATGGTTCCGTTTGACACATAACGCTATTTCGTCGGCGCCATCCCTGCTTGTCGAGCACACACACCCGTGGCACGCACTGCTCAGCCGAGTACATGTACTCGTGCGTTATGTTGTGTAGACACGCGGAGGATTCATGTCTATTCTGCGAAAGGCGGGTTAACCCGCCGTAACACGTTGTTACGGCGGGTTACCAATACCTAGGCATTTCTACGATATCGCGCGCGTAATTGACTCCGGGCAAAAAGTAGGAACAACAGGCGTTTATCAACCCTCAAAATTACCCAAAAAAAGTTGGCAGAACTCCAGACACTTTGGTCTGAGGATTGGTAATCGACTTCGGGCAAAAAGTAGGAACAACAAGCGTTTATCAACCTTCAAAATTACCCCCAAAAAGTTGGCAGAACGCCACACATTTTGGGCTGAGGATTGGTCGATACCGATAGGGAAGTGCTCTAGATCGAAACTTAAGGTCACAAAACATAAAACTTCCTTCAAATATTGTCACTTAGTGCCTTGGGACCACCACGTAGCCTACGCGGAGCAACAATAAACGAAGTTAGGGATTAACCCGCCGTAATTTTCGAGCCAACCCGCCCTAACTTTGAACGCCATTTCAGCCCGGTATACCCATCCAAGTAGCAGAAATTAACGTTTCCACACACAAAACTAACTACAATCAACATTGCCAAGCATGGGTTTTATGCAATATCTCGAATTATTGTGGATATTAGAGTGCTCGAATATCGCTCTTAGGTATTGTTAACCCGCCCAAAAATTAGTAGAATAGACATTCATGTACCTGCAGATATCCGGTCTGTTCCAATTTATGGTGAACCGACGGAAATCTATCCCTGTCCGTTTAACTTATTAGTTTTGTGGCTTTTATTGTTTGTGTATCGTGCGTTGTGTATATTATGCGACACATGAGACACGGGGCAGTGCGTAGCCTTTGGCACGCCTCTGGGCCAAGCCCGACCATGTCGCTAAAAGTTTGCCCCCACCGCTTACAATATGTAGAGTTTTGACTTGCGCTGTTTTATCCTGTCTTGTGTTCGCATTTTTCACCTTATCGGAGGTTCCTTGGAATGTGTTTTCCGGCAGGTATGTGTTGTTTCACCTCTTCAGAATCAAGCAATGCGTTGCGAGTGCCGTCCGGCTTCACGGTACGTTTCCTTTACTTGCTTTCAATTTATGCTGAATTTCCTGTCGTTTATTTGCCGCAATTTGAATTCTCTAAAATGCCTCGGGTGTTGTCGTAATATTCATTGCAGGCTCGCCTTACCGGTGGGGTGACGGGCCGGGCATCGCCGGTGGGGTGATGGCCAAAGGATAGTGGGAGGTCCAAGAACTTGAACTGGTCAACCTGGCGGGTAGGGGGATTATGTTGTGTTGGCGGGGCAGGGGCAGAGGAGCCATACTTACTGACAAGCGGGGCAAGGGAGCTGTGTCCACTGATAGGTGAGGCTCGAGGGAGCCGAGATCACAGGCATTTCGGACGCGAGGCAGCTTTGATCACTGACAGGTGGGGCGAGAGAGCTGTATTCACCGAAAAATGTGGTGCGAAAGCCCTGTCCAAGGAAAGGTGGTGCGGGGGGGCTGTCATTACCGACAGTTGAGGCACGAGAGCCGTGATCACTGATAGGTGGGGCGATCCGTTGTTGGAGTAATCTTACTTGGGATAGAGACCTGTGTGGCCTTCACGGTTATCGATTGAGCGTTGACTGCCGAGGAAGAACTGCATCTGCTAGCAAGCGTTTGTTGAGTGTTGATATTTCGAAACTTAAAAACGCGGCATTAGCTCAACTCAGAGCGCCGGAAATTATTTCCGGAGATCTTAATTAGAATATGAGATGCCGCCTGCGCACACGGTTTGCACAGTTTCATATTTGTGAAGGTCCCCAAAAGAAACCCATATCCAATAAGCATGTGTGAATACACAGGTGGCTCCCGTTTTCGAGGTGCTTACGTGGTGCCCTGATTTGGCACTGCGCACAGTACTATGATCAAGGTAGCGTTTGCGCGAAGGCCATTTTTGCAAAAACTTTTCAAAAATATTTTATTTGATGAATAGGTCGCCCTGACCACTTTAAACATATTGGGCACTTCAAAATTTAAATTGGCCATGTGATGGAACAGTTATGGTCGCTAACGCAAGATCTTCTCCCATACTTAACCATACTTAAGCACATACTTAAATCGCTCATATCTCACGATCTAGAATCTGAAAAGTTTTTGCAGAAATGGCCTTCGCGCAAACGCTACCTTGATGTGCGCCTGCACCACGACGTGGGCCCGAATTAGTTGACAACTAAGACTTAAAAGGGGCCGCAAGCTGACGGGGTAGCCCTCGGACAGATCGTTAAGCTGACAACCCCTGGCCAGAGCGCATGATACTCAGTGTGCATATGTGCTCATATATGCACGCAGAGTATAAACCTAAGTCACACTTCCGGGCATCCTCGGACGCTGCTGCTTTCATATTTTCACTATTGTACATTTTCTCTGGTTATACTATACGCCTCAAATTGTGCATTATACTGGTATCTAACACTGTGGATTAACACCGCGGACGTGCATAGCATATCATGCCACAATTTTGGCTTTTGTAACAACAATTCTGCAGGTGCATATGTTAGTTGATTAACCATGCATGTGTTGTTGATATTCGCAGGGTATTTCGTATCATGCGAATCTACGGAAGGCATTGAGGGTTTCACTCTCTATAATCGATATCGCATGATGCGCCACGACCCATCGAGAACTTAAAAGCTTCCTAAACTCGCAACACACACACACACACACACACATATATTCTTCCAAACACTCGCCATGTGCATATCCTGACCGAAACTGAAAGTTCGTAGGGTATTTCGTATTATGCGAAACTGTGGAGGGCATGTGAGGGTTTCATCTTAAAATCGATACCGGTAGTATCTCGTGATACCACACGATCCGTCGAGCATATGATGGTTTCATAAATTCATGACAAATACATATAATCTTCCAAACACACAGCGTCAGCCCATCCGCAACAGGGACTAAATACTTGCAGGGTATTTCGTGTCACGGAAACCCGCGGACGGCACGAAGGGTTTTACAATAAAATCGATGAATGAGGCATGCGTTTCGGCAATGACACCCATTAATGTTGTCTTGTGAAGTAAATGAGGCAAATGATTCTGGTCGATATTCATCGCGAATTGTCTGCGATGAATGAGGCACGATTTCGGCCGATATCCATCCCAAACAACTCGGCTGTAATGAGTGAGGCACTACGTTCAGACTCGAATATTAGTTAGAACTTACTCTGCAAATTGACTCATATATGCATGCTTCCAAAGGTGTTCGTTTACTTTGAACGCCGAACCCGATGTGTTGTTTACAACCTTACATAAAGGAGTTAGGCCAAAAGGTTGTATAAAGTGGCAAGCACTATGTTCCTCTACAAAATGTAAAACCTGCCCAAATTGTGAAATTATGTCACGTGCACTCGGCACATTCCAAATAAAGCAGTGGCGATCAGCACACCAGGTGTAACCAGGCTCAATACCTGGTGGCACAACACTAAGTGCCTGATGTCGACGTGCCATGTCAGTGCCGTATGAAATATCTAAATAAGATGATGTTCAACTACTATGACAAATGTCTATACACGAATTATTGTCGTGGAGACTAACACAAATTAACCTGGGATTTTACATATGATCCCAACACACGATGCCAGCAGGAGCAGATAAGCTGCCGGGGCCCTGCGCCTACTGCACTCTATCTAGCGTACTTGCTTTCAGCCCTTTCCTACAGTGCATGCATACTCGACTGTGCTAATCCGCCCTGCAAGAAACCACAATAAATCGAGGTTAGTACATATGCGCCGTGCAGCAAGCAACGGACCGTGCCCAGGCAGCAGGAACGCAGATCGCACGGTCGCGTTTTCAAAAATAAGAGGGCGCGATGCACTGGAAAGCAAGGGAAACTGCCTGTCCCGGTGTTTCCACACCCACCAGAGCCCGCCTTGCGGGGTGGTAACCCGGACGACGCGTCGGGATATTTATATAGCGCCTCCCTCGCCGGGAGCCCTGGGGCGCTTTTTCAAACTGCTGCTGAATGGTAAAAATATGCTATTGAAAATGCCGAAGGCTTATTTTTCTCCAGCTCATACTCCACTGAGCTGTGCTACCGAGAATACACGGAGACGGGACACGCTGTCAGGGGTCTAACCCGAGCTGACCGTGGACCTACCCGGTCAGGCGGCAGCCCCTCAGAGTATTCGTCTAGTGAATCAATCCACCGTGAAGCAGGCAACGGGCAGTGCCCTGCAGCATGCACGCGGATGGCACAGGCAGGTGTCTCGCACGCATAACAGGGTGCGATGCATACCAAAGCGAGGGGAAATACAGTCTGGCCCGGTGTTTCCTCACCACCAGATAGAGCCCGACTTGCGGGGTGGTAACCGGGACGACGCGTCGGAATATGTGTATAGCGCCTCCCTCGCCGGGAGCCCTGGGGCGCTTTAGTAGAACATTGCTGCAAGCTCAAAGTGTGCTTTTGAAGATGCCGGAAGTTGGTGAGTAACTCTCCAGATTATTCTCGACGGATTTATGCTCAGCGGAGTTTGCACTGGAGACGGGGCTGTCAGGGGTCCAACCTGAGCTGACCGGGGATGAACCTGGTCAGCCTGCAGCCCCTCAGAATATTTTGATTATCGGACCACCGCGCCGTGAAGCGTGCAACGGATCGTGCTGAGCATCAGAATAGTGCAAATATGCTCAGTTTGGGCTGTGCGCGAAAAAGATGACACACAACCGAGTTCCTCATTATGCTATAGCAAAAATATTTCCAAGCTTTGTACCTTATGTTTGGCCAAAATACGCACAAAACTGGAAGGGTCCCACTCGAACTTCCGTCTTCACTGTAGACCGACCTCCTAGCGTGTAGAAACCGTGCGGATGCTCGCTGGCACTCGCAAATCTTCCTGTACCAGCATCCTGTGGAGGCCGATCAACTTGGTTTACCCCAGATATCCGTAGATTAGGCTGTGCAAAAAACAGCTTTATCGCACGTAGAGGACGCGTGAGGTCCGGGAATTGCGCCCGTTCGCTAGATTGAATGGTATGCGAACCTTCGGGACTCTTTCAGCACGAAAGTATATGAGCAAACGCAATAGTTGCGCATGTATACGGTGCTAAAATATATTATAGCATCATGCAACAGCAGAAGCCAGGCGGACTTCGCGGGTCGAAATGCGGTTTGGTCGCTCCGGACAAGTGATGGGATGCATGTTTTCGCTGTACTAGGGTGTATCGCGAGTCAGTACGAGAGACAGAGGTGTCAGAGTGACGAGTGACAGCACTGATGACAGTCATCAGTATGACCGAGAGGTATGACGAGGGTGACTGACAGAATGTGACTTTTGAACATCTGCACTCACAGCAGATCAGGTTGAGAGAATTGGTGGGAAACCAACCAGAAATGGTGGGGAACCATTTAGTATCAAACAGCCGAACAGAACTGGAGGGAAACCAGGAGAGCCTCAGTTCTTGCCACATCATCAGATCTATAATTATTCAGGAAGCCAGACCAGAGATGATTGGCAACTGCAGTCCAGGGGCTGTATGACAAGACATAACATCGGGACTGCTGTACATGAAGTGACTGATCATGTGACTTTCGAATCCGAGGTGAGCCGAGGGAATTCGTGTCGACATCTTATTACTTACAGAGCTGAGCAAGCTCGCATATCAGTTTTTTAATTAGTTACAATCTGCACCAACCCTGTGCTTAGTAACTCCGAAGTATTTTAACCAACAATACCGATATCCGACAATATCCCTGTGATCTTAGTATTACATCCGAAATGCTTTCTATGTATTTCCTGTAAGTGTTAGCTTACACCGGAGTGAGCCTTGTCTAGTCTCACACCCCGAACAACTGGTATCAGCCGTGGTCGTTTTTGCGACTTCCGGTGATACAGTGTTCCGCAACGCAGTATCACACCCGTGGTAATTTAGACATATGATCCGCCAGTGGGCGAAGAAATTGTGTCCTGAACGACGACACGTCTTGTTCTCATAACACTCACGTCATTTTTCTGCTTTCAATGTTCTTTCATTAAGGTTCAATAAAGGTAGAATGTAGACATAACAAATGCATAACGAAGGCGTAACGAAGGCATAATAAAGGCGTAACGAAGGCGTAACGAAGGTTAATATTTAGGGTTTAAGGAAGTTGGCAACCAACTTAAAAACCTATATAACGGCCTGACGAAGGTGATTTAAAGGTAGCCTTCATCATTCCTTGGTTGTGCCTTCGTTTATATACTTAACCCCTAAACGGCGGTTGGAATTTCATGCAAAAATTGGTGTTTTCGAGAATGCACTCGGTTTGGTCTGTTGCGACCTCAATGTGCATGCACGGTACCATGTTTGCTTTGTATGGCCATCATATAAGCTTAGAAGCATCATAACACGCATCCATACCATGAATATATGCGGATTTATGCCATATCCAAGCCAAATTTTGGTGTTTTTCAAGCATGTAAAATTTCTTCAATCCCCTATCACAACTTGCATTTTGATTTACTTGGGTGACTATCGTCATGAAACCTTGAGAATAAGTAATATTAACCCATTCCCAACCAGTAGCACACTTATATCCCGGCGAATATATCGGTTTTGAGGGAAAATACCCCCAAAAAACACCAAAACAACACTCAATTGTAAATGTTTTCCATACTTAAGGAATTCTCACCCATACTTAAGCGAAATTTAGGACGATTGCTCCATATTCTTGGTGATATATCGCATGCCATATGCACACAACCACGAGGGTGATGCCAGGTGACACATGGCATGATATGTACCTTCTCAGTCCTACCCATTTGGGCAGGATCGTCGGGCTTTGCCTCGAATTTGTATGCTTTTACACAATATTCAAGCTCCCAAAGGCCAACTTTCAAGAATCAGCATAGTTGAACATGTTGGTACGTGAGATATATATCGTATATCCACTACCCATCCCAATCATTAGTCATTCGCAACACACAAAATGGCATGTGTGAACGCCTTTAAATGCTCCTAACGCCGATTTTCTGAGCGTGTGGCACCACATGGGTGCATATTCCCACAACCGGACTTGTTCCGATATCGGAACAAACCGCCGTTTAGGGGTTAAATGACGACGTTATCATGAAGGCATAATAAAGGCTCTACGAAGGCGTAATAACAGCATAACGAAGGTGCATAATTAGGGT
This sequence comes from Cymbomonas tetramitiformis, assembly GCA_001247695.2. NCBI lineage: Eukaryota > Viridiplantae > Chlorophyta > Pyramimonadophyceae > Pyramimonadales > Pyramimonadaceae > Cymbomonas > Cymbomonas tetramitiformis. The sequence goes on from LGRX02004364.1 coordinate 74,601, forward strand.
TTAAGGAAGTTGGCAAACCACTTTAAAACCTATATGAAGGTCAGACGAAGGTAATTTAAAGGTAGCATTCATCCTTCCGTGGTTCTGCCCTCTTAGGCGAATTACATACACATAGTAATTGCATATTGTACAGATTTCAGCTGTCATCACCTAAGGTCATTGCTTATGCAACGTGGGATCAGGCACATTCTTAACTCCGCTCCGTTTTCCAGCACAGCACATCTACCGAGCACACGTTCACAGGTAATGGCCACCAATTTTGGTACTTGTGGGTAAGTGCAAATTGCAATTGCATCATGCCATTCCTTCCTTGCAAGGTCCAGCTGCCACAGTAGGACGTATCCACGAGTGAATGAATGATCTTGTCGTTTTCTGACTTGCACAATCATGGCTAATTGTCCAAAAGTCACTAGGTCGCGGCAAATGACATAGGAAGATTGCTTCAATTGTAGCAACTTGTTGGAAGAAGCCGCGATTTTATTTTTAGGACCAATTGCTAAGCGTTGATAGACCTTGAACTCGCAGTCGTCCACATTTACGTTGTTGGGTAGAATTTGATCTATGGCGATTTTCCCAGCTATGTCCATTTCTTCTTGAAAATCACTCAACGGCACAAGGTATTGTAAAACGCGTAGAGAACTTTCGGGCATGCCCTCGTCCTTCATCATGTATTGCAAGTTGCCTGCATCAATCCGGACTAAAAGTGAGAGCGTACACAGAAAGAGAGCACAGGCTGAAGAAAGGTAGCATGAAGGCTGAACAAAAGACACTACTGCCTTCGATAGGAAGACGAAATGAAGGCTTAACGAGGGCTGAAGGAAGGATGGATGAAGGCTGAACAAAGGCACTGCCTGGAGCAGGAAAGCTTAATAAAGACACTGCCTATAGCAGGAAGGCTAAACGCAGGCTGAAAGAAGGCAGCATGAAGGCTGAATAAAGGAACGGGCTGCAGAAGGAAGGCGAAATTGAGGCTGAACAAATACACTGCCTGAACAAAAGGCACTGCTTTCAGAAGGAAGGCGAAATGAAGGCTTAACGAAGGCACTGTATGCAAAGGTAGGCTGGAGAAAAGCAGCATGCATTAAAGCTGAAAGAAGGCACTGCCTGCCGAAGAAACGAGGAGAATTGAGGGCTGTTCGACATACGTAAGGAAACCCTATCCAATTCAAGCGACACACGGCCGTACGGGGCACCCGGCGATGAACCAACGACATTCCGGTCACTCATGATCATTTTGGAAGCATTTCATAAGCATATAACAAACTATAACTCAAACCACACCGAACTTGCTATCTGTTTCGCACTATCACGGGTTAGTCGGGTACATACGTAAGGAAACCCTATCCAATTCAAGCGACACACGGCCGTACGGGGCACCCGGCGATGAACCAACGACATTCCGGTCACTCATGATCATTTTTGAAGCATTTCATAAGCATATAACAAACTATAACTCAAACCACTCCGAACTTGCTATCTGTTTCGCACTATCACGGGTTAGTCGGGTACATACGTAAGGAAACCCTATCCAATTCAAGCGACACACGGCCGTACGGGGCACCCGGCGATGAACCAACGACATTCCGGTCACTCATGATCATTTTGGAAGCATTTCGTAAGCATATAACAAACTATAACTCAAACCACTCCGAACTTGCTATCTGTTTCGCACTATCACGGGTTAGTCGGGTACATACGTAAGGAAACCCTCTCCAATTCAAGCGACACACGGCCGTACGGGGCACCCGGCGATGAACCAACGACATTCCGGTCACTCATGATCATTTTGGAAGCATTTCAAACCAAAAAAAAAATAAAAAAAATTGGAAGGAGTGGCGTCTTCCAATTTCGAGCGCTCGTCGTTCAAATGCCTCTCTGGTGCCTACGAAAGCCGTCTGTCAGCCAAAACTCTAGCTCTGTCCGAAGAGCATCAGTACCCGGGACATGAGAAGCCCACGAGCCCCAAGTCAGGGTGTCGGCTATGAGTACTGCAGCCGCCCTAGTATACAGTCTGGTGACACCCCCTAGTACAAACCACTGTGCATTAACTAAGCCTGCAAACTTAGCCACAAGTCTCAGAGGCAACCTATGAAATAGCCTCAACAAGTCTGACACACAAGCACGGATCTTGCCCAGAGCCTTCTCAGGCACGAACAAGACCCCCCCCCTCCAGGTCTATGCCTATGCCAATATGCACAAGGGCCCGTGTGAAAAACAGCTGAGACTTGGACTCAGACACGAGCCAGCCTGCCTCCCGCACGTCCCGCATAATACGGGACAACACAGCCAGAGCCGAGGGGTCCGTGAGGGTAGGAGCCCTCACAGCAAAAGCAAAGTCGTCCACGTAGGGGTGGACACGGAACCCGAGACCCCGCCACTTACCTACGAGCTCCTTGTTGATATTCGTAAACACCCAGCAAGCTGGGGCTAGACCAAAAGGCAGCACACAAAACTCAAAGAATCTACCCTGCCACTCAACAGCAACATAGGTACGAGACATCTCGTGGAGGTCTACGTGGTAGTACCCTGACTTATAGTCAAAGTAAAACAACCCGTCATCCCTCCTAAGCAAGTCAACAAAAGGCTGAAGGTGTTCATACTTGAACTTAGGAAAGATTAGAAAGGCATTGAGCCACTTACCGTTGAAAATCAACCGTAGCTTGTCCCGAGAGTCGTCCACCATTAACCCCTAATCTGCGACGTGATGAGCTATCTCATCAAACACTTAAATCTGAGTTTCTCTGCGACATGTAACTCAAATCCACTTTTGAAGACAGTTCTGAAAAGCTCTCAGCAAGCCGCATGCAATCGTGCACTTATGAGCAACCAAGCTGTCTTGATGGCTACTGCCCCGTGGTTCGGTACTATCTCAAGTACCGAAGCTTATCATCATGTAGGCCATGCTATCAGGTTATATGGTCTAAATGGCATCGTAGAAAAATCATTTAGGACCCATTTGATGTATTGTTTATGGTGGTTTCAACGACAACCGCCACTTTGCATGTGTAAACATGCCATGCTTTCGAGGGGTGCAATGCCTGAAAATTAATTGTTTTGCTCGGTACTATCTCAAGTACCGAACACGCGGAGGCCCATTAGGCTTAGTAGGCGGTCATCCCAAGTCTTATACATCGGCATGTTTCTTCATTGGGACCTAATCTAAATGTTTGTTGCACATTATGCCACTAGAAGGTCAGCATGGCCTCCGCACCTACGCGTGTTAGCTCCACCCATGGGGAAATTCGAATTTCCCCCAAATTTCACGCTTGACTTTTTGGTAAACGGCCGTATGCCATCGTGCACAATGATCTGAAATCTCAATATATAGTGCACTTCAAGGTCTCCAAAAATCGATATTTATGTATGCTTGAATATTCTATATGTGGGCAGCCTATATTCGTATCCTCTTGACCTCGCCGTACGATTCTCGCATCCCCACCGTGGCTTCCTTTAAAAACAAAATACACCCTCCAAGTGCAAACTCGAACCCAAACTCAAACGCTTGTAACTCCCTCAATTTTGAGAGTTGTCTGAGCTATAATCAAGTAATATATCATGATTATATGTCACACATGACATTTGAAAGATCACAGGGCATCTACACGACTCTCGTATGCTTTTTTGGCACGGCATAGCGTTTTCCCGACATAATCAGGGTGCCCCCGACAAAAAAAAATGAAAAAATTGAAAATCAGATTGGCGCTCACAAATAACGGTAAAAACCCATCATAGGACTCCATTTAGTTCATATGTAACACTCGGCATGCGGAACATGTCCACATAATGCGAATGTTCGCTATGCGTACGTACCGCAGTACACAGTCAACCAGTCCCTGGCACCCTCCGAACCTCACAGATACACCTAGGACATCGCTCCTGATGCGTGCAATGCTCGTCGTAGTCTATAATATCATTACGAAACACATCAAAGCGATACACGACGCTAGGTCACCCATAGGGACGATCGCTCGCATACTAGTTGTGTACGCGTACTAATGATGTGTCTGCTAGGCTCTGGCACCCTCCGAACCTCAAACGTGCACCTAGGACATCGCTTCCCATGCGTTTGATGTTTGTCGTAGTCTATAATATCACTATGAAACGCATCAGAACGATACACGACGCTTGGTCACCCATATGGGCGATCGCTCGCATACTAGTTATGTATGCGTACTAATGCTTTGTCTGCTAGGCTCTGGCGCCCCCCGAACCTCAAACATGCACCTAGGACATCGCTTCCCATGCGTTTGATGGTTGTCGTAGTCTATAATATCATTATGAAACACATCAAAGCGATATACGACGCTTGGTCACCCATACGGACGATCGCTCGCATACTAGTTGTGTATGCGTACTAATGCTCTGTTTGCTAGGCTCTGGTACCCTCCGGACCTCAAACATGAATCTAGGGCATCACTTCCGATGCGTTTGATGTTTGTCGTAGTCTATAATATCATTGTGAAACACGTCAAAGCGATATTTGATATCAGGTCACCCGTAGGGACGCTCGCTCGCATACTAGTTGTGTACGCGTAGTGTTGATGTTGCTCTGTCTGCTAGGCTCTGACACCCTCCGAACCTCAAACATGCACCTAGGACATCGCTTCCGATACGTTTGATGTTTGTCGTAGTCTATAATAGCATTACGAAACACGCTAGAGCGATATACGACGCTAGGTCACCCATAGGGACGATCGCTCGCATACTAGTTATGTACACGTACTAATGTTATGTGCGCCATGCCCTAACGCCTCTCTCGTTTTAAAATGTGTACCTCGGGCATTGTTCGTGGTGCGTTGGATGCGTTTCATAGTCCAGGATGTGGTGTGTAACGAAAAGCATGCGATATATGATTGGAGGGCATCCGTAAGGATGATCGATGGTGTACTATGTGTGTGCCCGCCGATTAGCTAGATAGCTAGGTAGGTCGTTACATACATGTAGGGCGGTGGATCATTCGCACGTATATAAAACGAATGTCATTATGCCAACCGGCCCATGGCCGCATGTACCATTGGCTATGACATATATCTTCAATCTGATTCATTGCCGAGCTGGTTTGGTTCCCAAATCCGCTTCAAAAAATCGAAAGGAGCGCCATATTTTTGAACGGCAAGTGAGAACCACCATGTATCAAAAAGTACTACCCATGTGGCAATCTGCATCCATTGGGAACGCTACACGTGATATATTGACCAATGGCGCATAAGGCAACTCAGTTTGGGTCCCTGAGGCAACAATATATAAAGGGTAGCATCCACATATCAAAGGAGGGCATCGAAAAGAAATCCGGCGTTTCGGTACTTGAGATAGTACCGAAACGCGTTTCGGTACTATCTCAAGTACCATGGGGCAGTAGCCATTGATGCTCTTGATATTCTTCGAGACGCGCTCCATTTAACTTGGCCATACTGGGTTACATTTAGGGCACATGTGCAGTAGTGTTACAACCCCCCTAATACTCTAAATAGCCCTAACCACATGTTGAATGCTTGGTAAAATTACATCCGGAACTCTAGGGTCAATATTAGGGCTTAGGTTGTTAACAATGTGCACATACATCAACATTTTTCGGTTGATAATCACGTCGCCGGTATCAATTGTCGTGCATTTCAAACCTGCGTATGCGATTCGCCTTGCGAAGACCTTTCCGACACTATTTTCAAAAGTTGAGTTAGGACCGTTATGCAAAAGTTATCGTAGATAAACCTAACTTTTCAAAAACCCAAAATTCCTTTCGCAGATTAGGGGTTAAAGGCAGGACAACCCGCGGCTTGCTGAGCACCTCTCTCAAGGCACCCATAAGCACACACTCCTGCACAGCGCCAGTAACAAAGGCGGTATGCCTAACAGCAGACACGTGGTTAGGCAAGTGCACTCGGGGCGGAGCCCTGCCATCCTTAAACTTCAAGTTAAATCCTCTCTCAATCCAAGACATCACGTAGGAAGAGCGGACAAAGGTCCGCCAAAAGGAGGCGCGTTCCCTAAGTCTTCCCGCAACACGGGGCACAGGAACGCCCTGTTCACACAAGGGTATGGCCTCGACAATCTCTTCCTCAGACAATTCAGAACCTGGAACACAAGGAAACAACAGCCCGCGGGCCAAAAGTTCATTACAAATTTAGGGTTTCGTCCCCAAGAAGTTACATTTAAGTTGGGCATTCCACCTCAACTGCCAAGCATTCCGCTAAGCTGAAAGTACTAGCCTTCGTGGCTCTACATTCGTTACAATTCAACGGTCCGAGCCTCTGCCACGGCCTCTGCCGGCTGGGCGCGGCTGCGAGCATTGGTTTTGGTGGTGCCCCCATTCGTTACAATTCCAGCATTGGAGCTGGCTGCCACGCCCTGCCTGAACAGGCGGCGGTGGCGGAGGTGCTCCAGGAGCAGTCGGACGAGAACAGAAAAGGCACCCCTGCCTAGGCCCTTGGTTCGCCCCTTGGCAGCCGCAGCTTGGGCAGCGTGAATCTTCTCTGCTTTGACCTCTTTTTCAGCTTTACGCATTAGCTTTTCGTCCTCTTCATCCTCAGCATACGATTTCCGCTCTAACTTCTCACAGATTTTCCAGCCCACTTCAGGGCCCTTGTCCGAAACCAGCGCCAAGATCTTAGCGCGCGCTTTGGCGCGCGCAATACCCTTCTCCGCAGTTTCAGACAGGAATTCCAAAGCAAGAGTGACGTTTTCAAGTAGCTCCACACCTTCCAATTCCTTCTTGGCATCTTTAACCTCTTAGGCGGTAGCCGTTACGATATCGTAACAAACCACCCGCGGTCCTTTTGGTTTCGCATGCACGTGTGCTCACCAAAAAGGGTTAGACGAACTCTAGACATGATACAACCTAGGGTATGTGTGCATAGTGAGCATGCATGCATCACTCCATGGCAGATTTGTATGGGATACACATACACTCTTATCATATTCATAACAATTTGAACCGACAATAATGCTTTTTATAGCCAATTTTGAAACGGAAATCGGCTCAAATCTGCATGATTTAGACAACTTTGACATTGATATGAATGTGCATGACCATATATGTTCAGGGTATGCCACATTCAACCATCGCATATCGATATATGGGTGCTAAGGGCTATACATCCTCGCTTATATGTGAAATACACGCAGACTAATCGCTTAAGTATGGAAAACATTGCTTAAGTATGAAAACATTGAAGAATCGCATGTTTTTTCATGTTTTTTTCGTAAAAAGGCCACGTATATCGAGATGTAGGCACATTTAACTCAACATATGACTGACAAAAGTTTAAACATGGCCAAGGCCGATAGCATCGTACTAACGGCAACCGCTTAAGAGACCTTAGGCGACCAAGAATCGCTTTTGCGTAAAATCGATTGCTAAAATTTGGAGAAGTTTTGCTTGTATAATCGGTATATCTCACGATATATATGCCATAGATGTCCATACAATAGCTCAATTTGTAGTTGCGATAGGTGTCGAAAACATATATAATCACCGTGGCATGCTTATGTATGTGAGCACCACACCCGCTTCCCACACAAAACATGCATTTTTGGCCGGAAATAGCGTTACCGGCTAAGAGGTTAAGCGCCAACTGTGACGCTGAGTGTGCCACGAAGTGGTGCTGTGTCTCTAAGAACTGCTTGCGGAGACCTTTGTCTTTTCCATCATCGTTGCGAGTTAATTCTAGGCGATCGGACCCTGGAAGCTGAGTGAGGTCTACTGCTGCCTCCCACGGACGCTTTCGGTCACCGGAAGCAACTTGCGACAGCCCTTTGAGCTCAGCAAGTCGGGCTGTCGCTCTCTCCATTTGTCGAATCAACTTCATTTGCGGTTGCGAGAGGTCCTCTCCATCCTGGAAAGCGGCAAAAGCGGTCGCGGCGTACGCTGGTTGCGCGTGCAAATCATCAATCCGTCTCTGACACAAAATCGGGTCGGTGAACCACTCCATAATCAATATACGAATACTACTGAAAGTATATGCGCACTGAAAAATTTACGGTGTTAAGGAACTGTAAAAACGGACACAGACTGCAAAAACGGACACCGAACTGTAAAAACGGACACAGTCGATGAAAGTCCACACAATCACAGTAACATGGCAAGAGGCCCTCTCCGTCCGTTGCTGGCCTCTTATGCCTCCGACTGATCAGAAAAATTCCAGGTTAGGGACGTTTGGGCAAAATTTAGGGACCGGAGGTCCCTAAAAAACTTGGGGACCGCAGGTCCCCAAAATTTCGGTCCCTAGAGGACTTGGGGACCTTAGGTCCCCAAAATTTCGGTCCCTAGAGGACCTGGGGACCTTAGGTCCCCAAAAATTTCGGTCCCTAGAGGACTTGGGGACCGCAGGGCCCCAAAATTTCGGTCCCTAAAGGACTTGGGGACTGTAGGTCTCCAAAAATTCGATCCTAGAGGACTTGGGGACCGTAGGTCCCTATTGGGATTGGGGACCTTAGGTCCCCAATATACTTGACCACCATTTCGAATGTGGGAGACTACGGGTCCCCCAAACAAAGGTCTTGGGGGACTACACGTCCCTAAACGAATACTTCGAAGTATTGTGGTTACGCCATCATACTATATTTTAGCCCCCCTCCCCACACATCCACAATTCTTTAGTTTCAATACTTTTCTTAGGCGGTGCCGCGTTGATCATTATAATTTTGGGGGCATTTTTAATGACCTTGCATGCTTATTATATAATATTTACTTTCCAAACTATATCTTGTCTTTGATTCCTCGCATATCCCCGATAGAAACTTAATTATTATCCACACTTTTCGTGTATCGATAGAAGTTGAAACACACACAAACACACACACATATGGTTTAACTCAACTCATTTATAAGGTTGATCTCAACTATTGTATATAACATCTCATATATTTCAAATCGCTCACTCAGATGTATATATAAAAAGGAGAATTGATAAGAATTAATAAGCCCAAAAATAGCCTTAGGATTGCCTAAGGCAGCCCGGCAAGGATAACTTAGGATAGCTTGATGCAGCCCTTGCTGGAATCTGTATAGGCAGCCCTGACTGGGAGTCCCGGTGCAGGCCCCTATGACAGACCCCTAGGCCAACACTGGACTGCTGACTGATATGTAGGCTCGTGCTGTGACACACGCTGTGTCACAGGTAGGCTAGACTCCGTTACCGTTGCGAGACCGTTCGGGGTATATCTAGCTTAGGGTTTATATTATTATGAGAGTTTATCCAGCCCTTGGGTAGCCCAAGGCCACCCAAGGATAACCCAACCCAACAATCTTAGTTAATTCGAACGTGTGTGCGTGTGCATATCAATAAAGTGTGAAAATATAGTAGTATCGATGCTTTTCATACATTCATATGAGCATTATTTTTCGAAGCATTATGCCACAGGTTGATGAAAATGCGAGTATACATGTGTCAATAATATTGTGAAATGATGATGTACGAAAAGTGTTGCATATGCCGGCTATCTAAGCTCGGTCGGGTGTGTCCACTAGATCATAGGGTTCAGATCGTGTGTTGTGAACATGTCTAGCATGGAGTCATGCGGAAAACCTCAGTTTTCAGATCTGCTCCGGATGACAGTCATACTGCCTGTCATCCTACACTGATCAGAAAACCATCGGTTTATGTCGCTCATGTCACCGACTGAATTATGAGAAGTTCATGGTTTAGTGGCTACTTTGAAAACCATGGTTTTGGTCCGACTGTCATCACTGCGTTCACGGACACGATGGGCAGATCGTTCGATCCCACGCTTCTGTGCATTTTTTTGATCGTGTACCCAATAAGTAGCCTCCAAACCGTGGTTTCGCGAAACTGTGGTTTCGCGAAACCACAGTTTCGGTTTTCATGGTTTTCTCCAAAACCATGGTTTTGGAAAGGAATATTGTGTACACGTCCGCGACAGCCTGTCTGCCGACGTGTCCCATCACGTAAGACAATTCTGAACCGTGGTCCCACGAAACCACGCTTTTCGTGGTTTCGCGAAACCACGCTTTGGGGGAACGTCAGCCATCGTCATCCAGATGCATAATGTGAAAATCGAATTTAGGAAATCTGAAGATCGACTCGAACGCCCCGAGATGTCGAAAATTCTGAAACTCTTCCAGTCAGGCTCACCGTTGAACTGGGAGCTCCCAGTTGAAGCTCCCATGTCGAATTCAAATATCAATTCGACATTTGCTGACATCGTGATGACATGAGGTAGTTGTCAGGCACTGCCTGTCTTGACAATGCGCACGTTGGCGAACTTGTTCGCCGACGTGTCATTGTCAAGACAGGCAGTGCCTGCCAACTAACTTGTCTTGCGTTGATCCCCTACTAACCCAAAGATCGACAGTTCATTAGCTATCCACGAACGCCGCTTGACAATGTTGAGCAGTGCTTGACAATGTTTGTGATAGACGTTGCCCTTTATCGTCGTCCATTTAGTCAAATTAATTTTGAACTCTACCGTCGATCCCCAGCCTGTTTTCCGCTTCTCATCTGCGGAAGGTATAAATCGTTTGCGCAAGATGTACCTACAATATAATCAAGTATTTCACGTTTCCCCATCCAAGGTACAAATTATACAGTTTTCCCACCACTTAATTTTTACTCAGATTATTTCACTATACAGTCCTCCCACCACTGTATTTATACTCGATACTGAATTTCACTATACAGTAGCATACTGAATTTCACTATACAGTAGCATACTGAATTTCACTATAGGAATTACAGGAATTTCAGAACTTGTATGCTACTGAATTTCACTATACAGTCTTCCCACCATTGAATTTATACCAAGATTATTTCACTTTTTCCCACCACCGATTTCATATGTAAGTTTCCATTTTAAGTTTTGAAGGTGATGGCCGATCGAACGTGATGACCGATTTTGAAAGAGCTGGCAGAGGATTTCGCGTCGCGCCATTGGTGTGTATAATTTCTGTTGCAGCCCACATCCACATCGGCGTCTTTGATGACAGTGTCACCAACTTTCATTTATATGTGAGCTTTGCGGCATTGCGGACTTCGCAATCTAAATATAGCATAGTGTGACAGGATGACGACGTTTAGCGCCCGCAGAAGGATATGTATGTATGTATGTATGTATGTATGTATGTATAATTTCTGTTGCAGCCCATACAGGCGTTTTTTATGATGTTGTCACCAACTTTCATTCTGGGAGCTTTGCGGGCTTCGCAATGTAAATGGAATGCTAAAAGAATAGTGTGACTGACGCTGATCCCGCTTCCCACAGATTTTATAATTCCTGTTGCAGCTCATACAGGCGTCTTTGATGACAGTGTCACTAACATTCATTCTGGGAGCTTTGCGGGCTTCACAATAATAGCATAGTGTGACAGACGCCGTCTTGCGTCACGCCGAAGATTCCATATATAGGTGTACGATTCCTGTTGCAGCGAAGTTGTGAATTGCCTTTTTGTTTTATTAATCCTGAAGGCATTAACCTGTATTTTAATATTTCATATATGATGTTACATAATATCACGTCATCATATTTCATTACGTAAAATCACGTCATCATCGAAATTCGATGCGCGCGCATATTCGACCATCCATTATTCAATGATCCCCACCTGTGTTATAAAGGTTTTGCTAATTTTCGGTGTTCATCATGAAAAGCCCACGCGGGCGAGTGGATTAAGCGGGGGTGGCGATGGGCGATTGGTGTGGTGTGAGGCAGGTACCTGGATCGAAGCCACAAGTGGAGCGCGATGGAGCAATGGTGGCGAAGCGGTACAGGCGCCTCGGTGGCGTCCCCGGAGAGCCGGGGGGGTCGCCGGGGCGCAGGCGAGGCAGGGGACCTGATCTGGGACACGTTATTAGCATTTATGCTCCCAGGATATTTTTCATATAAATATTTTAAAATATTTCTGAATATTTCTGAATATTTTTATATTTTTATATTTTACTTTTTCATGTATAAATTTAAATAAGCGGCGTCTTGACAAGAACCCTTGTCCGCAGACGTGTCATCCGATGTGGACCAACCACAGTACTCCATTTTTAGCAACGCAAGACATGGTATCGCGAAACCACAGTTTCCAAACCGTAGTATCCCGAAACCACAGTTTCCAAAGCGTGGTTTCGCGAAACCACGCTTTTCAAACCGTAGTTTCGCGAAACCATGGTTTGGGGGAACGTGACACGCGATCAGCATATCCCCCGCCACCCAGGCGCCACCAGGCGGAATATTCGGGGAAATATCGCGAAAAGCGTGGTTTCGCGAAACCACGATTTGTAAACCATGGTTTCGCGATACCACGGTTTCAAAGTAGCCACTAAACCATGAACTTCTCATTAATCGATCGGTCTAATCGGTCGGTGTCACCTTCACGAGTATCTCGATGGCCGATCGACGAACATCGCTCATCGTGTCACAGAAATCATTTTGAAATAATCATTCGAAATGAAAATATCTGCGCTCAAAATGTGATGATCACGATGCAAGCAGATTTGAGATTTTCAGATATATAAAGCTCCATCGGCAGAAGCACGTCACAGACGTGACACACGTTGGCGAGAGACATAGTTTCATAGAGTCAAGACTCAAGAGTCAAGAGCTCAAAGACTCGAGAGTGTCACTGTTGAACTGTCTAGCTCTAAGGACGCAAGTGCCACGACAGCGACAGAGGACATTGGTCTGCGTGGAGCAATGGACAGCTCATCGAGCAATCGACTGACGCTGACGTGGTGCAATTTCCCTGGCCTCGATATTATTAAATGCTCTGCAACGACAGCGACAGGTCCAACTGCCACAAGCCACTACGATTGGCTGCATATTTCTGACATGCTGATGCTTTTGGTGCTCGCTTCTTTTCTCAGAGACGAAACATTCTGATCGGAGACCTTACACGAGGCTACACGACGCTCGCGTGTTGACGACTTGACGCTCGCTTGAAAAGGACCAACGTCACGACCTGTGATCTGGCCAATATCCCTAGAAACGACCTTTTACAACTTAGGCGAAAGTGCTGTGCAATTGTAAATTTAGAGGTAAGTTTTTTAGCTCAAGGTCACTAATAGGTTTCTTTTTATGCCAGCACACATCCAGCCTTGTTCTCTCTGGGAGGTCTCTCACTAGGTGCTGCTTACAAGTGTCGTGTAAGGACGAGTTTAACATAGGGTCCCACACAAGGAAAAGAGAGCCGCTGTTGTTCAGTACTTTCATATTCCTCGAGTTTCAATATGTGCACTGCGTGTCAGCTGGAACTTTGAGATTTGGGGTCTTGTGTGACTTCAGGCTCTCATCCGTTTCAGCCTCTTCCTCGGTTTTGACTCAAACAAGGTACGATGTGTGTCGGTGAGAGCGAAACCGGACGTCAGGAGCCGCTGGCGCAGTTTCCCGCCAACTATGCCGCAAAAGAGGGTAACATGCCTACAGAGTTTACGTGGTCGGATGAGGGAGAGCCTCACGCAATCCGTCGAAAAGAGATCTTGAAGACACATCCTGAAATCAGAGAGCTGTTTGGACCAGATATTATGATCATGCCACAGGTAAGTTGGTTATCGTCGACCGGAGTCTTCGCTCGGCTGTTGCCTTGCTGACTTTTCGAACTCATCGCAGGTGTTTGCCGTGGTCGGCTTTCAGACGTGCATGGCTTATTTCATGGGCACCCATAACATCGCTTGGGGATATCTTGTCGTCGTCGCGTATTGCATCGGAGGCTTTGCAAATCACAATTTGTTTTTAGCGGTGCACGAACTAGCTCATAATTTGGCCTTTGATAACCCTGTGTACAATCGTCTCCTTGCGTTTGTCGCCAACTACCCTACTATTTTACCTTTCGCTGTCACGTTTCAAAAATACCATATGGAGCACCACCGAGGGCAAGGGGAAGATGGCGTGGATACGGATATCCCCTCTGACGCCGAGGGAAAATTCTTCACCAACACTTTCTTAAAGACCATATGGGTTTCTTGTCAGCTTTTCTTCTACGCAGTCAGACCCATGTTTGTGAAACCCAAACCACCCGGACTTTGGGAGGTGGCAAACTTGCTGTCATGCTTAGCATATGATCTTTTTGTCTATTATATTGCTGGTTCCAAAGGTCTGTGGTATTTAGCGCTGTCTTCTATCCTGGGTGGTGGTTTGCATCCCATCGCGGGCCACTTCATCTCCGAGCACTACGCTTTCGAGAAGGGCTTTGAGACCTACTCTTACTATGGGCCGTTGAACTTTCTAGTATACAATGTTGGATTTCACAACGAGCACCATGATTTCCCACGGGTTCCCGGATCTCGCCTCAGCAAAATTAAGAAAGCCGCTCCCGAGTATTACGACAACCTGCCTTTCCACACGTCGTGGTCTGGTGTAATCTGGCGCTACATCACCGATCCCACTGTCGGACCTTATTCACGCGTCAAGCGTGAATCTAAGAAGACGAACTAGGTATTCTGTAGTATGGCACAACTTTCACGCAACAAGAAAGGCCTCAAAGCAGTATTAGATCCTGCATATGTGATGAGTACTGGTGGACATAACTCGAGACTATGCGCGGCCAGTGTATTTTTCATTATTGTTGCACTTTCATTGTGTCAGGACTTTTTCCACGAGGCATTTAGATGTGCCTTTCCTTGACTTTTCCAAGACTGTTCACTATTGCTTCTGATCTGCTGCTCTCTCTACACTCCTTGTGGGGAATCGAGCAACTACCAATATCACTGCAGAGGTGAAAGCATGCACGGTTTCGAGCCGGTGAACGCATAACGTTTCTTTTTTCGGCGATAGGGTCAACAGCTTCAGCCTGAAGCCTTCCCAAGCCTGGAAGGAAACTTTGTGAGGGTTCAATGTAGCAATTCCCATTACCTTCTCACCTGTGGAAATTAACAGAAAATTAATATGGCAACCGTTTCCTTGTTATAAACAGTGTGCAATTTCAATAATACTTTTTGGTGTTACATGCATTTTATATGCTCAGTTGCTAGAATGTAGGATGAGTCAACGGAGAGGGAAACATTGTGTGTTCAGATCTACAGAATACGACGGTAGCACATGCTAAGGCTGCCGCATTACCGGTAATTTGGAAATGGGGGTTGGTAATACCGGGTAATTTACCGGTAATACCTTTACCAGTAATTACCAACGTGACATTACCCACACTGTTAAAAGCCTTAATTTGACAATGGGACACGGTAATTACCGGTAATTACCTGGTAATACCCTTACCAGTAATTACCAAAAACATTTACCCGGCTCCTATAGCACATGCCATCTTTAGAACTTTCAAAAGATACTTGAGACCAAAAATCACCTGACTCCTCGATGTGTACATTACGTAGTTTCTAGGCGTAGAGGAGTGTGTATCTTAAGGTCTGTTGGATATCTACTAGGTATTTGATACTAGGTATACTGATATCTACTAGGTATTTGCAGTGCATTCTGTTTGTCTTGGTAAATTCGATATCCGCAACTGGGTCCTTCTTCTGACCTATGTTCTCATGTTTCATATATTCGGTCACCTCATTAGGTTACGCGCCATACCACTTCTTCTATGTATTTCACCACCCACGACTACTTCTACCGCAGCGCGTATTTCACCACCACCAAATAACTGCACTAATTTCCCGCATTTATTTTCCGCAATCTATCGCAACCTCGCATTTTCACCCGCAGATCACCGCAGTTTCGCTACCGATTCCACTTGGAATTTACGACCGGCGTCAGATTTTATTTCCGACCTACACGACTTTATTTCACTGGATCCTCCCGCATATGGAGTCCCATATATGGCTCAGGCACGTACGTACGGCACTGCTGCAGCGCTTCGCGCAGCTCGTGGTACTCCCCTTCCTGGATCATCGTTTGGGTCTCAGAGTGGCTCCCAGCAAACGCCGAGACGCATTGTGGGAAGCCTGCCTATGCTGGCGTCGCAACAACAACATTCGACTTTTTCAATGACCCTGCCGTTCTGGTAACGACACTTGTTGAGGAAGGTAGAGAACGAACAAACGTACAGCGACCGCATCGCGTACTCCTCCACCTATACTCAGCCGACTTGATTTCGTACCTCAAGGGAAACGACTTCCGGTCACACGCAATCAATAACAAGGGTCACACCTTTGACAACGACGGAGAACGCTGAGACAGACTTCACTGTACGTATGTCTAGCGACGGCGCACGGCACAGCGCCTAGCAAATGCATCTACAGTAAGCTCATTTATAGTCCGCCGACGGAATACACCGTACAAAATATGTCCACATCCGAAAGCAAGAAGTGCCCGGCACAAAATATGTCCACATCCGAAAGTAAGAAGTGCCCGGCACAGAATATAACAAGCATACTGTAAGACAAGAATCGAGCACACGTGGCCGCCGCTGCCGCTACCACATCACAAAATGCCGCCGCACTCAAGCCAAAACAAAGGAATACGCTCGTGTACTGCTGCATTCGTATGACTGTCACTAGAGAGACGTGGACCACCAGGGGGAAATAATCGAAGCCAGCAGCACACACCTATGGCTATCAGTTGAAATGTAGGGGACGGAAAATGTCAGTACGATATATTCAGGAGTGAGTCGAAATCAGGTTGAGTGTGACATCATAATATATTGATAATGTATAAAGACAATACTACTAGAAACCTAAAGAGGCCGAAAACCCGAAGTCCCGAACGGAACCTCGTAACGGCATGTGACACAGTAGTGGTACATACGGGCAGCGGTACCCGAGTCTGTACGGACTACATATTATGCAGGGGCCTACACCAAGACTCTCGGGAGGGCTGTCTGGCCTAACTCTAGCACACCACCTCCGCACTGTCAAGAGGTGTATACGATGAGTGGTGCACCGTCAAGCAATACAGCTATTGCATCTTCGATTTACGCATCGAACGAAAATGATGGCATGCCCCCGCATCGATAAATCGTTGCCTGTGATGGGTTTCAGGCAGTCGGTTTCGAATCCCGTGCGGGTTTCGCTCGAAGATGCAGCGTGCCATCATCGCATCATGTGCCATCCCGCATTAAGCGCGTCGCGATGACGGCCGAAAATATCAGACACGTAGTCAACAATTCTTTCCCGTTCAGGAATCCGCCCCTCTGCGGCGTGTCCATTTTTATACAGCGGTGTCACGTATCGGCTAGTGATCAAATATGGATCTTAATCGTTGCAACTCAAATGCTCTCTCGCACCCGTAGTGTTCCCAGTCAAGCGAACTGTACGATCAGTGCAAGCAAGTACTAATCTAAGCGACTGTTTTGCGTCTAGTATAA
This sequence comes from Cymbomonas tetramitiformis, assembly GCA_001247695.2. Taxonomy (NCBI): domain Eukaryota; kingdom Viridiplantae; phylum Chlorophyta; class Pyramimonadophyceae; order Pyramimonadales; family Pyramimonadaceae; genus Cymbomonas; species Cymbomonas tetramitiformis. The sequence continues at coordinate 91,798 of LGRX02004364.1, forward strand.
CATTTTATTTCTACCGAATCTATGGATAGTCTCACCGCTTGATTGACGGAGTGCATTCTACCGGTAGCTTTTTGGATGATGAGCCCCCAAAACCCCACTCCCAACACCCACATACTCACTTCAGCCCATAGTTGTGATGAAGCGTGTCAAGTGGCACCCGGTCTTATGTGTCGCATGGATGGTATTTTATGTCGCTGTCGCAAGAAAATATTTTTGTCGCAGGTAAAAAAAGGGAATCTTCTGAAAAAAAAACCATGAACGGGGCTTTTCCCCTCAAAGGGGCAAAGAACGATTTCACAAAAAGAGGTGGAGGGACGAAACGACATCGTCGCCGGAACACTGTCAAGACTGCCCGAACGTTTTCGACATATTTTTTTGATCTTCAACGTTGTCGCACGCCTTTGGAAGATACGCCATTCCCCACATCGACTATTATTTTATGGACCGCCCGATCACATCGTCGACCGAACGATCTGACCGTCGGATGAGGGGTCCCTCGAAGACAGCATCTTCAAATTGTCGCAGGTATCTAGAAGACACTACAATCCACCATCAACTAATTTCCGACCGGCCGATCGACTCATCGACCCAACGATCAGACCATCCGATTTCGCGTGCTACTGGATTCGGTCCGAAGACAAGATCTGCATGTGTCGCAGGGATCTTGAAGACAATACAATCCTTCATCGACTAATGTTTGACCGACGGATAAAATCGTCGATCGAACGATCGTTCGGTCCGATTTCGCGTGCTAATGGATTCGGTCCGAAGACAAGATCTGCATGTTGATGTTGTCGCTCGTCTACTGAAGAAGTGAAGATGCGACCGCAACCATCCTGCATCGACTGATCGGACCGTCGACTGAAAGATCGGACCGTCGATCAGTCAATAATTCGAAACTTGTCGCGCGACGGCGCGAGTGTCAACAACGGGAAATACGACTCCGATCGGACCGTTCGACCGAACGATCGAACTGTCGATCCGCCAAAGACGAAAGAGGCAGGCGAGAGCGCGACTGTGCGAGACTGTCGCATCTCGCAAGTGTCGCTGACTCGCTGTCGCGATAACGTGCGTGACGGCCCGCGGCGGGACACGGGACAGTTGTGTGACCACACAATGGCGATCAAACTCTACTGTAAGCTTGGACGCCTCAATTAGGCCTTACGCTTGACTGCCGAATCATTGTTACTTCAAGTCCCAAGCGACAGTGCCGTGTGTGGCATTGCTTACCATTTTTTCTGTACATTTCTAATTGAGTGTGCAGGTTTTTTTCTTTTCGTTGACATGCTCGTACCAGCATACTAACTGCATGTGTTTTCTAACCCAATTTTCCGAATCTCGTGTTGCAGCATCCTAACGCTGCTAGTTCGGTTTTGCAGGTTCTTGCGCCGCCGGCAAACCAGCTCTCGCTACATTCTGCCACAGATGGCATAGGCGCACTTCAGACATCATGTCATAGTGAGGACCTCGGACATTTCGGACAGGGGTGGACAATTTGGCTAGAGTAGAAAAAGTGACGATCCTGGAATACGAATTCGATTTCTTAATTCTGGAATACAAACTGAAAATTGTATATGGTCCCTCGAAAAATTACAACGAAAATGTTGCCGAAGGGATATATGTACATCGGGAAATATTGGGGGGAATTTTCGGTTTCAGCGAGAGAGGAATTCAGCGTGGATGTATACATGGTATATCATGGCAATCCGATAGTAGTCCGATCAAAACATTTGCTACGGCTATCTATAATGTCATGTGTTAAATACGGCAACCCGCCGATAATGTCATGTGATAAATACGCCAACCCGATGCTACGGCTATCTATAAATATCATGTGTTAAATACGACAACCCGCCGCCTTAAGCTTCCCTTAAACATTCTCTTTTCGTGATTAGTACTGGCCATACGCGACTAGAAAGGTCGAACGTCCAATTCTATAGTCGATGTGGCGTAATATCACTCACATCTTGAATATATTACGTGATACCTTAGTCGGCAGAAATTCAGAGTGTAAATTCATTCATCTGAACCGTTACCTGAAATATGGCAATGTCTGCATTTAATCGTGCGTACCCGCGAAAAAGTTGAAGTGGGGTACGCCACATATTGTTGGGTGACATATGACTGCTTTTTTGTACGGTATGTCATTTTGAGAGACAAAAGATTTCGTCTGCCTTTTCATCACCGATGAACAGATTCGCTTTCGCGTGACACACCGCATCGACAGTTTCTCCACTGACGAAACACTTTCCCCATTCTCGTATACGATGTACAGATGTTATTTGTTAACTATATAATTTCAACTCAACGCGGAACGCGCTCTCTCTCGCTCGCTCGCTCGCCGAGTGAGATCCTGTACAACCAGCCTAAGATTTCTAACATGCTGTGTTCATCTAAGTAGCTTATTTCTATCTAATATTAGCAGCTATTTCTAATGAGTCAGTGGGTATGCCCATCGTGGAGAATGATGACCTTTTTCGCCACTTTTGGAAGTCGCGAAAATCTTAAATTCCGCTTGCTATACCCATATGAACGCGCCAGCCCTTAGCGAGAGTTGTAGTTGGCCGTTCAGTATGTACGAATTAATAATGAAATATAACAAATATAGGACAATATTTTTGTAAACGCTTCCCGCAATCGCTGCGCATTCACGCTTGCAAGCGAGCGCGCAGATGAGACAAGAACCCCTAGCGGAAATGCGGATGCGGTTGAAATCCGCGTTTCAGTCAGGGCTGACAGCACGCTGTCAGGTGATCATAATATGTTCCATATGCGTATATGATATGTGTGATATGTTTGCGCTATGCATGATGCCTTTATGCGATGCGTATGTCGAGCAGCTGACTCGATGCGTGCCAAATTACCCCCACCCTCGCGCGGCATCCCAGATCCCAGATCTTACACGGATCCCGCGCGCGCAAAACATACGTTGTGCCTAACACTCCTAATAATCATTATGCAAAGTTTCACTGCTTGTGTACTATCGCTCAGACCTCTACCTAACGCTGTTGGACAGTGACTTACGGGCCCCGTAAGTCACTGTCCATCAAGCGCGAGTTTGAGGTCTGAGCGAAAACGTGTGAGCGGATTACTTTTTGTTCGACCTGAGCACGTGACGGAGGCTAGACACGTCATCATGCCACAGACATGCGAATGAAAAGTATGGAATATAATTTTACCACCAGATCTTTTAGTGAATATAAACATTTTGAATATTCGCTACATCGCGGTTAGCTTATAGGCTGGGAAATTAGGATTACCACGGAACATCTGCGTATTGGACATAAAGACCACGTGCCATGATGACATGGCGAACGTCTCGTCACGTACCCGGTGTTCCATCGGTCAGGTAGAACCCGATGCAAGATGGAGCGGCTACGCGGTACACAATCGGTGCGTTTCAGAAGCGTTTCAGATACGTTTCGAATATATAACCGATTTCGATACATTACGTTACGGATGACGCACCTGATATCCCAAATTCCCCTTAAGAATGATGTGGAAAATGAAAGGAGGTGGGGGAAATTTTGGGGAAATCTCATTCTTGAAAGGCGGAAAGAATTTTTGGGGGGCAAATCTATTCTAGAATTAAGAATTCAAATTTTTATTCTAGGATTGTCACTTTTCTATCCTGAAATAATATTTTTTCGTTCGGACAGGCGTCAGGCTGGGGATGGACATTTCGGACAGGGCAGAAAACCGGTGATAAAGGAATCATTGAGGAACCTTGATTGAGATCGATTTCTGTCCGAACATATTTAAATATCTGCTACAGTGTCACGTCCCACAATCCTCAGAATATCACTTTCGCGTTCGCTCCCCCGCTTCATACGTCAGCGTCACAGTCTTCAGTGGACTTTCACGTTCTGTCGAGTCGCTTTTTGCCACAGATGTCGGCGTTCCTTCAATTCCAATGTTCATACGTACGTAATCAATTAAATACGCAATTTCAGGTCAACTGGCACGGCAGCAGCACGTGAGTGAAAGCGCTCTTGCTCAAAATAAGGCGCATACTGATACACCCTGTCTCTAAAAGCTAAACTGCAGCAGGTGGAGAATGATTTTCAACGTTCGTTATCGATATATATATATGTGTGTGTGTGTGTGTGTGTGTGTGTATTCATCCGATGAGAATAGCTTTCTTTTGAGATATCATTCGACCCCATCCGCAACCGCATCAGCTTCGTTTGCAGTCGCGACTGCAAGCTAAGTTTATGCGGTTTTAGATGTGGTCGACCCAAGGCATGAAATCCTGTGCAGCCGAGGGGTTTTCGTGCGATTTAGTGCACGAAACTTGGCAATAGCATTACTGCGCAAGCGCACAGACTGTCGTAAGGTATACTCGAAACACGCGCACCATAAAAAATAGCATTTTGGGTTTGGGTTTTGATGTGCCCAAAACCAAAACTGCCACACATCCAAGGCCTCCCTGTGCGTTCTAACGCACGATCAATGACACAAAGGTTTGCAACACATATATATATCTTGAAGTCACTCAATTCACAAGGTCTGAAACAACCTGTGCGCAAAACGGCCAATTGATTTCTTCGGCAGATTTATTGGGGTTGGGTTTTGATGTACCCAAACCCAAAACTGCCAAACAGCCAAGGCCTCCCCGTGCGTTCTAACGCACGAAAATTGGCACAAAGGTTTGCAACACACCCACACACACACATCTTGAAGTCACCCGACGCACAATGTCTGAAACCTGTGCGCACAACGGCCAATTTATTACTTCGGCAGATTTATCGGGTTTGGGTTTGGGTTTTGATGTACCCAAAACCAAAACTGCCAAACAGCCAAGGCCTTCCCGTGCGTTCTAGCGCACGAAACTTGGCACGAGTAAGTGTTTGCAACATATATATATCTTGAAGTCACCCAACGCACAAGATCTGAAACGACCTGTGCGCAAAACGGCCAATTGATTTCTTCGACAGATTACGGGAAAAATGGTTTTCGAGGAATAGAAAAGTGCAAAATGGGGAATAGAAATTCTGTCCATTTCTGGGGAATAGATTATGTGTCACACGCACATGCGTCTACTATCACCAAAGGGAGTGAGATCGTTAGTTTAGGCTTGGTGACAACACGCGAGACAACACTAAGTATTTTCAGACGTGTTCCCAAAATGACCAAAAACCGTTCGATTGGCAATCGAACGGTTTTTGGTCACTTTGGGAACGCGTCTGAAAATACTTGGAGAGAATACCAGACAGGTCTTTGCAACCAAGCCGACTTCAGTTCTCACATAAACGTGATATACACGCGACGGTTTACGCCCTCCCGAATCTGGAATTCACGGCCGTGAATATTAAATTCACGGCCGTGAATATTGAATTAAGGCTTCACTGCACGTCTACCCCACACTGTTTGCGAGTAAATTAGATTAGGAAAACATGTTTCCAACGTTCGCAACGCACATATATATATATCATTTAGACTCATAGGAAGTTTTTGAGCTCTTGATTGAGCCGATCCGTGGCCGCATCAGCTCAGTTTGCAGTCGCGACTGCGAGCTAAGCTGATAGGCCCTTATAACTTTCATGCACATCGCATACAAACTCAAACAGCGGAGGGGTTCTCGTGCGTTCTAGCGCACGATACTTGGCACCAATATTGCTAACAGCAATATTGGTGCACCCTCAAACGCACAACCTCTGATGTAAGCTATGCGCAAAACACGTGCTGCACATCATGGGTTTGGGTAAACCGCAAACCAACACCCAAACATGCCAAACAGCAAAGGGCTTCCCGTGAGTTCCAGCGCACGTGACTTTGCAAAATTATTAGTAAGATATATATCTTTTAGTAGCCAAAGGCCCAAGGCCTCAAAAGCCTTGTGCACGAAGCCATCAATTTATTTCTTTGGCAGATTTATTGGGTTGGTGTTCGAGTTTACCCAAACCCAATACATGCCAAACTGAAAATTAATTCCCGTGCGTTATAGCGCGCGAAACTATGCACAAATATTTACAAGGCATATATATTTCAGTTCTCAGAAGCTCAAGGCCTGAGATAACTTGTTGGCAAAATCATCAATTTATTTCTTTGGCAGATCTATTGGGCTTGGGTTCGAATGTTTCCAAACCCAATACATGCTAAACAGCAAACGGCTTCCCGTGCGTTCTAGCGCACGTAACTGCGTAGAAATATTGTCAAGATATGTATCTTTGATATATTGGAAGCACAAGGTCTAAGAAAGTCTGTGCGCAAAATGGTTTAACTATTTCTTTGACACAGATTTTAGCGTGCTATTCAAACTCATAAATCTGGGTCAAAGAAATAATATGTCAACTTCGCGCACAAGCTATCGCAAACCTTGCACTTCAGAAATGTGAAATATATACATCTGATCAATATATTTTGCAAAGTTACGTGCGCTTGAACTCACGGGAAGCCCTTCGCTGTTTGGCATGTTTGGGTTTGGGTTTCAAACCCAAAAGGCATCACGCCAGCACGCGGCCATCTTTAATATACTCAACGGCTTGCCATATGCTCTTGAGGGTGCACTGATATTGCTATGAACAATATCACTGCCAAGTTTCGTGAGAAAATTCTCACGAAAACCCCTATTCTGCAAAGCCGCAAGTGGTTGAAACCATCTCACACCGCACCAACTTAGCTTGCAGTCGCGACTGAATGCTAAGCTGATGCGGTTGTGGATGGGGCCAATCGATAGCTCAAACGAAAGGTATTCACCTAATGAATACAAACGTTTTAGAATCAAATGGTGGAAATATTTATGCTTCATGCTACATGCAATAAATTGTTTACAAGAAGGGGGTGTGCCAGACGCAAAATATTGCACACGCTGAACCTCCGCGATGGACACGAGCGGTGGAGGCTTGGCGTGTTGCGGGCTGCGTCTCGCGGATGTGTGCGCCGGCCGTGAGCTCGCGAGCTTATCCAGGTGGGGGGATGATAAAGCCTACTGAACACTGGGTGGGAAGGATGTCATGACCAGGTCGTGGCATCGTGACCCGAAATCGCGACCTGACATCGTCAAGGCGTGACGCAAGCGTCGTCGCTTTCGTTTCGCCGGCAATTTCTGGCGAAATCGTACCTGCATCAGCGTGCGTTACATGCGATTCTCTTTTCGCGCGAAAACCCTTTGCATTTCTAGAGTACCTCCTTGCAAACATTTCTGTTTTTTCGGGTTGGTGGTTGCGCTTATGGCGGTTGAACTGCTCCCTCCAGACGCGGAGCTGGAAGCTGCTCGTCCTTATAACCCTGAGTCCATTCGACAGACGACGAATTACGCCGTTCCTCGCGTGCGCCACTGGCGCTTGGAGTTCTACTCTTTGTGTGAGGAACACGCTCTAGATCTACCTCTCACCTTCCGAGCCCATCTTCAGCGCTGTCTCCCACCCACTAGCAATTGCGGTTTCTCGTTGGGTACTTTACAACAGACATGGACTCCCTATATGGACGCAACTCGCCGGGGATCTTGCTGTGGAACAACGTTACTTCTCTAACGCAGACTTCTAATTAACCTAACCCGTCCGTTGTCTATTGATTTTCTGTTGGTGAGGCATGTCCTGCTTTTCACGCATGTCCCTTCGTGGGCATGCGCGCGGCATGTTCGGCTTTGCGTCGCCTTTGGTTGCCTCGCATGCGAGCACCGCGGAGGCTCGCACAGAGCCAGCGGTTTTCCAACCTCTTTGCCCCAACCTGCATTCTGACCATGCCAACGTCCTTGCCGATACCGTGTTCACTTTATCCTCCACTGGCGGTCATGAATACCGCATCCCTTGGGGTCGCCTTACTCGCCACGATCTTCACTCACTCACAGAAAAATAAGGGCTCAATTCTGACTCAATTGAGTGTGAACTGAGGGCAAACTGAGGGTAAACTGAGTGCGAACTGAGTGCGAACTGAGTGCGAACTGAGTGCGAACTGAGTGCGAACTGAGGGTGATCTGAGTGCGAAGACTGAGGGTGATCTGAGTGCGAACTGAGGGTGATCTGAGTGCGAACTGAGTGCAGGCAGGTGCAGACTGAGTGCGAACTGAGTGCGAACTGAGGGGGTGATCTGAGTGCAGACTGAGGGTGATCTGAGTGCAGGCAGGGGGTGATCAGGTGCAGGCGGGGGTGATCGAGAGTGCAGAGCGGGGGTGATCGAGTGCGAGAGCGAGTGCGAACTGAGGGTGATCTGAGTGCAAACTGAGCGACTTAGTTCATACTCAGTGAGTCACATTTATTACACTGCATGAACTCGCGAATTCCCACATAATGAATACATATTTGCATGTATGCATATATATATATATCTCACATATTTGGCGAAATAAATACTAACCGTTGAGAAACCGCTACTACTAACCGTTTGAGTCAACAGTGTTTTTAGTTGGTATGTTCGGATAAATCTTTGACCAGTCAACGTTTTATCAACTGATACTAACGTTGCGCCCACGCAAGAACCGAACACAAAAGCTGATAATTCATACTGCATTCTTTCCTAGCCGTGATATTCTTGCACAGCAAACCAAATGAAGTTTCAGATGCAGTGATACATAATAACTATACAGCATGCATGCGAGCATGCAATGGATGGGTAGACAGACACCTAGGCACAAGGAATCGCACAACGCAAGGGAACACAGTTCAGGCACACGTTGACAATATATATTTCTAATATTACACCTTTTAAAATATTACTCGAAATGGTTTTGTGTTTTCTAACCTAGTGCTATACTTTTGTATATGGCCAACCCTAGTTGGCAGTATCACATTCATCAACCTGACAGCAACACTATCTATACGCATGCGACCTCAGCGACATGAGAACATCTCCAGCGGCATCAACACAGTTGCTCGTTCCAGCGACATCTGCAGTTGCGCAACCCCGACCTAGTTAGCACAAAATGATATGCATGTAACAAACGCCGGCTTCTCATGGTACCGCGCCGGGTTTGTTCAGCTGGTGACACGCATGACAGTGGTGACAGCATGACAGGCTTTACGAAGATGACCATCTGTGAGATGCAGACTTGTCAGAGAAGATATGGTCACCATCAGGTGACCAGGAATGATAAGACGAAGATGGCAGTGACTCCTTTGCCGCTGACGTGTCAGTCAGAATGCGGTAAACGGTAACATTGTTAGAGCTGGCATGGGATAATGACTTTCCATTGGCTAGATGAAGATTTAAGGGCTAGAACCCGTTACAGTTTTGGGAAATGTGACAGGACATTGAGATATAAGTAGACTCTGACCGAAGGTCAGGCTGGTGGACTCATTATTCTTTTGCCTTCGCAAGTACTAGGTGGCTGTTCGCGCGCCAGTGCTAGAGTGCTAAGACAGTTCTGCTCACAGCTTTTGTACACACAATAATTCGTATTTTGTGATATAATATCAATTTTGACGGATATATTTTACTGCTGTTTT
>LGRX02004365.1:0-79769 GCA_001247695.2 Cymbomonas tetramitiformis
GGGATCGCAAAGCCCTTGTTTATCCACGAGTGGGCAGATGGTTGTGCGGGACAAAATAAGTGCGCGGCAGGGTTTGCGGATGTGGCGAATAGCAAACACGAGTGGTCATTAGGTATACCTTGCCAACGGAACTTCTTTGAGACGGCGCATGCCAAGGGGGAGCAGGATGGGGCGGGGGCGCATGTCAAGCACGCAGCGGCGGTGACGGTCATATCAGAGGGTGACAAGTGGTATGCCCGCATCAATTGCGCTGCAGACCTGCATGCGTTCTGTTGCGAGAGATTGAGCCGACGTGCGGATAGCAGTTACGCCAAGGCAAGAGCGAGCTTCAATCAACGGTTTTTTTACTTGGTACCAGAGGACGCACTGCACGAGGAGGCGGGAGGATTGCATGCGGTGGATCACGATGCTGGTGCAGCATACCAGGCGGTGGATGGGACGCAGCGCTTGCATTCTGTAAGGGGGGGGGAGGGCGAGGGGAAGTTGATGGTATTTGAGCGTACATGCTATTGTGTGAATTGTTATGCGGAGTGTGTGCGCTCCATTCCGGACTCGGAGGGATGCTTGGAGACGTCCCACGTGGATGCGTGGAGAGATGTGGAGTTGCGGCCGGCTACAGGCGCGGCCGCCGTGAGGATTCGCGGCATGGTGGAGGAGTATGCGGCGGGTGTGAGTGTAGCCGTGCGGCGTGGTAGCATCATGGCGGTGAAGAAGGATCCTACGGACGCATCACATGCCTACTACTTGGTGAAGGCGCTGTCTGGTGTCACGGAGGTCGGCGGGAGGATCCGCCGTGATGACTATAGACAGACATTTGCTCCTGGAGACTCGGTGATTTCGGGGAGATACTTTGAGTGGACGGATCCAAACGTGCGAGATGCATACACCTTAGATACTAGCAAGAAGTGCTTGATTCCGTGTGAAGCCGTACTAGCATGTGATGTTCGCCTAGTTAAGAGGGGGGATGTGCACATGCTACCCCTGAGGGAGCATCAGCGGTTGTTGGCACTTTTGTGAGATTCTAGTGTTATGTAGATGTATATATTGTATATATTGTAGATACGGCCATGTTGCGGTGTATATTGTTATGACTTGTACATACTTCGAATAACTTCTCCGTATCACGTGCTACATCTCACGCACCCGCAATATATGCAATTTCTGCTTTGCAGCCCTTTTTACAGACGAAATTAGCTCCCCAGCACCCCGTGAATATGACCCGATGTGAAATTTCGCTTCTCATTGCCTAGGTATGACCTCTAAATACTTCTCACAACTTCTAATAACTTCACCGTATCACGTGCAACATCTCACGCGCCCACGAGACATGCATTTTCTGTTGTTGCAGTCAGTTTACAGACGAAATTAGCCCCCCAACGCCCCGTGAATGTGACCCGATGTGAAATATCACTTCTCGATGCCTAGTAATAACTTCTAGATACTTCTCACAACTTCTAATAACTTCACCGTATCATTTGCATATCTCACGCGCCCACGAGACATGCATTTTCTGTTTTGCAGTCAGTTTACAGACGAAATTAGCTCCCCAACGCCCCGCGAATGTGACCCGATGTGAAATATCACTTCTTGATGCCTAGTAATAACTTCTAGATACTTCTCACAACTTCTAATAACTTCACCGTATCATTTGCATATCTCACGCGCCCACGAGACATGCATTTTCTGTTTTGCAGTCAGTTTACAGACGAAATTAGCTCCCCAGCACCCCGTGAATATGTCCCGATGTGAAATATCACTGCTCGATGCCTAGTAATAACTTCTAGATACTTCTCACAACTTCTAATAACTTCACCGTATCATTTGCATATCTCACGCGCCCACGAGACATGCATATCCTGCTCCGCGGCCCATCTGCGACTTGTATAGCAGCCCTGTGGCCACAATAATTATCGAAAATGCAAAATATTGCATTCGGGTGATTTCTTATAACTTCTAACATGTTCTTGAAACTTCTTGCGACTTCTTAATGCCATTTTCATTGATTATGCAATTTATAGTGCAAGCCCGTCCACCTAGCCGTGCTACATGCCTACTGCAGAAAAAGAGGTCCCCACATGTTGGCACCGGCGATCGGCGGTGACGTGGAGCTCGATGTTCAGTTGGAATTGCTGGCAGACGCGTTCAGGGACGGAATCCATGGGGTGGTCCGAAAGGCCGGCCAGTCAACGAAGTCCTCGTCCTCGTGTTGCACGATGGAGAAAGCCGCGTGCTGGAATTGGCACTGTGACATGTTCGTACTGTCACGTGTCATTTCCGGTATGTCATCTTCGGTGACTCTGCTTGTGTCAGTCAAAGTATTTATTCCCGTATGTTATCAATTATTGAGTTCGTTCTATCTCGCTGGGAGCGTTCTCCCCGTGGCTGCTGTGCTATTTCCAACAGGTTATGGGACCACTTTACGCTTGCGTATTGTGAATTTTTGGCGTGAATTTTATTTCGTACTCGCTCTATCCTTATTTTGAGCTTAGCCGTCTTTATCGCGGCTTACGGAGTCAGATTCTCGTTTTCGCTTGGACTGTCCGGCAGTTTCGGGAATTTACGGCAGAGTGGTATCGGCATTTCTTTTGTTCGCGTTCGCTTTCTTTTTCGACGATGGCTCTCGAGAATATTTTGTCCGATGGGGAGCTTCTTGCTCTTTTGTTATCGTGCGACGAGAGATTGGAGAAGGTGGACCACCTGAAACGCGTCCAGCTCGTTTCTTTATGCCAAGCCCAGGCTAGAGCGCTTGATCATTTCCGGAGTGCTCCGCAGATTTTGACTCAGCCCTCTGCGGTTTGCGACCCAGTTGTTTTGAGTGTCATTATTGTCTCAGAGGACACAGCAGTTGGTCCGATGCTCGTTTCTTCGGAGGTCTGTTTTTGTGAGCAGGGCGTTGGCACTGGACCCGTAATTTTGGACACCCGATCTGTTTCTTCGCAGATTACCACTACCAGACCCGCGACTGGGCGTTCCAGTTTGCGCAGGCTCCCACAACAGGCCCCTCTTGTTCGTGTGGAGCGTCACTACCATCATTCTGTAGAGTACCTCTCTCGTGTCGTTGATTCAGAGCAGGATATCCACGCAGTTTTTGACAGTAGTGAGAGTGACGATGAATCGGAGTACCCACTTGGGTATTACGATGAATCTGACGACGATTGGGAGGAGACTGGTGGCCGATTGGCCTCTCCGACATTTTCTTCTTCTCAGTTGGAACAGCAGCCCGCCCTGGACACAGGTTTCCAGGGCGACTACTATGGCGGTGTTTTGGAGGCTTCAGAAGCTGAATTTTTCCCGCAGCAAGACATTTCGACTGGTAGCGCATCTACTTTTGTTGAGGGCGCTGCGCCAGCGGACGGAAACTACGACAATTATTCTTACACCCACGAGCATTCCGATCGCGAGGAGCACGACTCTGGTGGTGCTTGCGAGGAGGATGTTGACCACTCCGATTACGATTCTGGAGACCGCTACGACTCTGGGTCTGGTGGTGCTGGCAGCGGCTCCTACGATGGTTATTCTTCTAGGTCATCTTAATTTCTAAACGGACAGGCAGGGCTTTTATCTCGTGTTTCGACCACTAGCTGAGATGGGGATCTCTCCGATGTATTTTGTGATTCGAGTTTTGACCACTAGCGGACAGCTGGACATGTTTAGTAAGTCGGACCTTTCAGGCATTTAAGACCTCTTTTCTCAGTTCGCAATCGACGTCCACAGCTAAGCCGACAGGCAGCTTCAATCATCTTTACTTCTTTTCCCGTGAGCAGACAGGCGGCATGGGTACTCGCTGCTGACCACTAGCCGGCAGGAATTTGACTTAGAAATCTGACCCGCATGAGATGAGCACCTAGCAGTATTTTATTCGGCATCCTCTGTTCAATCCTGTAACCTTGTGATCTTTCTAGCTTCTAGACTTAACCATTCTCATTAGATGTAAACTCTAGTAGCTAGGGTGGTGACTTTCACAAGCTGTAGAGCCACCTCAGATGAGGTGGTGTGCTGGAATTGGCACTGTGACATGTTCGTACTGTCACGTGTCATTTCCGGTATGTCATCTTCGGTGACTCTGCTTGTGTCAGTCAAAGTATTTATTCCCGTATGTTATCAATTATTGAGTTCGTTCTATCTCGCCGGGAGCGTTCTCCCCGTGGCTGCTGTACTGTTTCTCAACACCGCGGGCGCGTCGCGATCGTCCCCGCCGCAAGGCGTTATCCAGTCTCCACAAACGTTGTGAAGTTGGTACGAGATGATCGGGTGGTTTCAGAGTCTAAGATGCGTGAAAATAAAATACAGGGAGTTTTATTTTCCCCACCACTGATGACGGAACTGACCTGGCACCTTGGGTCGAGGGGTGACAGAAAGACCAGAGCTCCCTCCCCCCAGGGGGGTGGAAGTCTGTGTCTCCATGACACCCCCCGAATCGGTGTTTCTGACCCCATGGGCACTTCAAGGCAACCCCATTGGGTTCAGGCAACTCATATTTAACCTCGTTTGCACACCTTCCTGGATTGCACCATATGTCTCTATGGCGTGCCACATTTCTAGAATTTTGCTCTACCTCCCCATCCCCAGTCTATTTCTTCATGAAAATGGGGAGACTTGACCCGACGGTTTCAGTATGCCGGGAACATCCTTTATATGCGCTCCATTCGACTCCCGCCAACAATTTTTGGGTAGCGCACAAACCACTGTGACATCGTTATTGACAACTCGAGGTCATCCCTGACTGTAAAACCAAGCGTTTTGCTGATTTTCAGGCCTCGCCACGCAGCCCGCCTCATGGAGACACCGTGCGCTACTTGTGCACGCAAAGCCACAGCCAATTTTTAATTATAGATAGCGAGACTTCGTCCAAGAGTTATTTATAGAGGGTATACAAAAATTTCCGCCTTGTACCTCCCGCTGGGATGCGGCCAATCTCCCAGATCATGATGATCTGTTGTTTTAGCGCCGAAACTTACGGGATTAGGAACATCATTCGTGAATGTGCTCATTCGTTTTCAAGTCTAATATGCATAGGCTTTGTCTTTGGCAGCCACCTCGCGTGGAATCGCGTGCGCGTGTACATAGCGCTTGCGGGATGTTGCGATCCCGCAACCTCCCGCAAGATTCGATCAGGCGCATGGAACAAATTTCGCTCATAGCATGCTCTGCTATGGAACGATTTGCCTACTCACACCGATATGCCCTCTTAGAAGCAAGCATATATGCGTGGGCGCGTCCGCTTCCGATGTGACATGATCGCGGAAGCGTCACTTGAGTCAAAATGTTTTCCGCTCCCCGCAAAATGACGCATCCCGACCTAGAGAGCAAATATTTCGGGATGCTTCATACTATTGGATTGAATAGTATCATATGACGGTAACAAGTGCAATTTAATGTGTTATATCATGAAAATCTGCGTTAAAACGTCACTTGGTGATGTAGTTCTTTAACCTAACAGGGGCAAAGTTGTTGTTTCATAAAGTTGAACATTGAACAGAAAGAAACATACGCGGGATCTACCGGTCTGAATTTCGATAATGAAATATGTTGATCGCAGTCCGTCCGTTTCATTCCCTTTCTTGGGTACCGTCGTCTTCGAGTTTTCAAGCGGGGAATTGTAATTAAATATGTCAAGATTTTCACAGTACTTTGTGCGGTACCCACCGTTTTGCGACGCAGTGGTCGATTATACATATTATTTTATTCTATTACGCTCGATTTTTTTCCCGATTTTCAATTGGATTTTTTCCGGGAAAATCTCCAATCTGCATGTCGTTACGGCCAGGGGCCAACCCAAAATATTTTTCGGCACTTTTGGTATGATGTTAGCATTACCGAACTTTTCACCTCGGGGCGCATCACGTGCCCGTGCATCCCTCTTTAAAATGCCATCCTAAATACCTTATATATTCAACATATTTTGCAACTTTTATAGATTTGGCTACCGCAAAACATTTTCTTTCAAAAACATTTGTTTGCTCTCGATTGGCTCCACGATAGACCCATTTCAAGCGTAAAGTATCCAAAAATCATGAAACCCCAACGAGTGCCGCTCGCCGGAATGATTTAGTTGCCTATGTAGACGCTAAAAATGAAAAGTGAACTTCGAATGACTTGGAGGATACTCATATATATATATATATACACACACACGTTATGCATATGGACATATCTTATGGAACGAAGCGGTTCGTATGCGGACATAGCAGACCCGAGAAAGCTCTAGAATGTTACCCCTTTAGGTTCATACCGCAAATAAACCCGAAGGCCTAAACCCATGCCAAAGTTGAGGCTGCCATCGTTTCTTCTGACATCGAAATAAATAAACTGCATACATATAACCTTCCTCCTTAATTGATACTCTAGTTCAAAGTTAGAAACCCTAACCGTGACCTAAGAATATATGAACTCTCTGGTGGCATGGAAGATGACGTTGAAATAGTAGTGTCAAGATATCAAGAAAATGGAACCCCTTATTCGTGAACTTAAATTTGGAGCGACTAAAGCGTCCAAAGCGCATTAATAGAGTAAGCAGCTATGGAACGCAGTGGGTGACACAACGCTCGTTTAAGACACTGGCTGAGCTAGAAAGAGAATAGCAAAAACACCAAGGGGCATGAGAACATCCGAAATTTTCAACTCGGGTTTCGGATGCGTCTGAGGCTGAGGGGATCAGCCAGTGGTCATCGAAGACCTGATTCTGTGTGGAGGTTTCCTTTTTGTGGTAACTTCATCCGGCAGACTGGGAAGCTCTCAAACGCATTTTCGCTCTTGTCTCAGCAGGTGTGCATAAGGGCTTGCAGCATAAGGGCTTGATACTTTGCGGAAATGAAGCGTGAAATTTCCACGTTAATACCCAAAATTCAGTGGAGCTGAGTATGCCATAACATCATTCACGCCAGGTATCGTGCCTTTTTGCTTGCCCAATACCACCAGATACCTTAAAGACTTTAACTTTCTCAGGCGTTTCGTCTGCGGAAGGCATGGAACCGGAGGCCGAGAATATTAACAGGTCGTTCAAGTGCTCGCCTACATGGCTGCTGTGTGCATGTCATACGCATTACACAAAATACTTCGCACCGGTTGCTTTTACACTCTGTTCCCAGAGCATCTTCTCGCCGTCGACGTCGCGTTCAGCCGGCAAAAGCACCGCAAGCCCCGTGCTATTTTCTGGGCCATAAAACTGCCCGTTTTCTACGTCCGCCGCCGCACAACACAGCGCGATGCCCTGCGTGCCGTCCTCTTCGGAGTGCGCCTTCTTCATGGTGGAGTTGAGAATATAGTAGTCCAACAAGGAAGTTCCACCACTTTGTGCGGTCTTCACCTGCAAGTTCGTCAACGTCGCGCCTGGATGCGCGCAAAGAACTTTCACCTTGGATCCATGTTGTGCGCACCTATCGGAAAGTGCATACGTAAATAGAAGATTCGCTAATTTGGATTGTTGATACCGTCTCCACTTCGCCAGAGGCCACCAGTCTCCGCCAAGGTTGCCACCGTTTGCAGCAAAGTACTCGGCTTGCAAGGGACCAGCGGGGCTCTTCCGAGCCCCGCTGGAATGGTTCACGACCCGTGCGTCGCCTCGCAACGTCGCCGCCTTTTCCAGCAACGGCCAAACCTCTGCCGTGAGCAAGAAATGTGAAAGATGGTTACTTTGCATCTGTACACAGTAGCCATCCTTCGTGGCCGCATCTGGAATACCCATCACACCAGCGTTGTTGCACAGCACATCAATGCCGTTCGAACTGATGCATGCCAGATCCTTCGCTGCTTGGCGGACGCCCTCAAAGCTCTGTAAATCACACGGTATGTGAACAGCGTCAAAGCCCGCATCCTGCATGATCTGGAGGGCTGCGCTCGCACGCTCAGATGGGCGGTTCAGCATTAAGACTTTCGCGCCCAGTTCAGCGCATGTTTTAGCGCACACCAGTCCTGTGCCACTTGTGCACCCGGTGATTGCAATCGTCTTGCCGTCAAGTCGGGGAAGACTCGCCACCAGCGCTGAATAGTGCACGGTGCTCGGAGTGGTCAATGGCTTGGATGCCGTCAATCCCATCCTTGAATATTCTGAACGACGCTTTAAAATATCGAAAAAAACAGCGTTGTGGTCACTAAAAACGAATCAAGAGTTGTTTGGGACGTTTTGGAATCTCTTCGATATTCTATCCGTGAAGCCCTTCCCCCAAAGCCCGTGCGCCAAACGAAACGGAAACGAGAAAGGCAGGTAATGTGACACACCTACCCTACGGACCCCCCTAGCTACCCTAGCTACCCAATAATCACACCTGTAAAGCAAGATGCATGTTACGGAAATGTTCCCAAATTGAAAAATTTTGCCAAATTGGAATCCTGTCTACTGTGACACTGTCACAGTCTTCAGTCTATTACGATAGATCGAAAACACATCTACGGCACCCCCCGAATCGGTGTTTCTGACCCCATAAGCGCTTCAAGGCAACCCCATTGGGTTTAGGCAACGACTCATATTTAATCTCATTTGCACACCTTCCTGGATTGCACCATATTTCTATGACGTGCCACATTTCCAGAATTTTCCTCTACCCCCCCACCCCCAGTCGCGACTCACGCGTGCAGTCAAGGCACTGGGTCAGCAACCCATATGTACATCCCCCCAGTGCCCCCACCCCCCAAAGATGCACCCACCTCCACATAGGGTAGGGGCATATCGTACCTCAAGCCATGACCATTTCACTCCCACTTGCTCCCACCAAAGCACCCCCGCAAGGCCCCGCCGCCCCCTGTAGACCGGCCCCGTGTACCCCGCCCTATACCCTATTAACCTCCACGATTTGTGATGATTCTTCTTGTCATTCCTCCAAGCCACCAGCCATCGTTGCCGTGTGAAATCCCTTCATCCATGTCAAGTCGACGTGTGGGATGCACACCCGCACCGCATCCCACCACTCACTACGCCGCTGATAAGGACGCAC
The DNA here is from genome assembly GCA_001247695.2 of Cymbomonas tetramitiformis. Taxonomy (NCBI): domain Eukaryota; kingdom Viridiplantae; phylum Chlorophyta; class Pyramimonadophyceae; order Pyramimonadales; family Pyramimonadaceae; genus Cymbomonas; species Cymbomonas tetramitiformis. Next base: position 8,931 of record LGRX02004365.1, read on the forward strand.
AAGCGAACCTTGAGATATATATGATATAATAAGATAGCGCAGGTGTTATTGAACAGTAACACGCGCACAGCTTATGAGCGGGTGATGAGTGCAGACTTCGTCCGAAGATATTGTTGTAGCACAACGCTACCTCATCTATACCGAATGCCTCCCATCTCATAGATGGTACCGCTATTGGGTTGTGAACCCGAGGCATTGGTTGAACGACTAGTATCGGCAGAACGAATGATGTGTTCGCCCTATGATACTCGCATGCTTGTTCCGCACATGCTAGAAGCGAAGATGATTTCTTCTCCGAACCGTTCGGTACTTCAAGATAGCATCTTGCTTCGCCATTCTCGAGTCCGACATACGGCCTCTCGATGACATGTGTCATTCAAGTCTTACCTTGAATAAATGACAGATGATGTGACGTATCATCTCGATGACATGTACAGTCATAGTCGACCGTACTGACGACTGTCTGTCATTATAATATATGACATGACACGACATGACATGACATGGTACCGGAATATCCAAGTACACTAGATATCAGAAAGTCCCGTACTCGTGTGGATAAACTGTATAAGATAAATAAACCCTAAGCTAGATATACCCGGAACGGTCTAGGACGGTCTCGGAGTCTAGCCTACCTGTGACACAGTGTGTGTCACAGTACGAACCTACAGATCAGTCAACAGTCCAGTGTTGGTCCTAGGGATCTGTCATAGGGGCCTGCACCGGGACTCCCAGTCAGGGCTGCCTATACAGATTTCAGCACACCACCCCAGCACTGTGGGTGGTGACTGGCTAGGAGAGTCAGAAAATGTAAAGCTGTAAGTGTTAGGGCAGGAGCCAGGGTGACAAGGCCTAACCGCTAATCTAACTGTGCCATTCTGATACACAAATTAGAACCCTCTAGCTAGCACAAGAGCATAAACTCACAGGCAATTAAGGTATTGCTAAACTACTGAAAGGCTCTGTGTCAGCAAGTCAAATTGAAGATTTCAAAGGTGTCAAAGTAAAACCATAAACCAGATTGAAGAAGTCTTTGAGGTCACAGGAGTTCTGCACACCACCATGTTGGTGTGCCTCCAGAGTGAGCAAGAAGTCAATCGACAGTTGCTGGATGTGACACCCCGTGTGTGTCACAGTCCTCTGTCTGTACTAGTACTCCGTACAGTACGGCTGTCACAGGTTCAGTGTGCCCGGAGGCACAGCGTGAGCCGATATGCCTATGCGTCCGTATGTGTGTCATCGGGGGTAATCTGGGATTGGCACGATGACAGTGAAATTGGGCTTGAAATCACGATGAGAATGAATACCAGATGTCCGGGGTATGACAGTATGACACTATGATACTATGACAGTATGACAGTATGACACTATAGTAGTATGACAGTACTGTGGGGGGTGTCATCGTGGAACTCAGTCAGACCCTCGAAGAATGGTCAGATTCGCATCGGGGTTGAAAAGACAATGAAATCGAATATCGGATATTAAGGTTATGACAGTATGACAGTATGACGCTATGACAGTATGACAGTATGACAGTACAGTAGTATGACAGTACTGTGGGGCAGTCATCGTGTCAGCCTGTCGGCATAACATCTGAATCGAGAATGACGAATCGGAATTAGAAATGAGATCGGATCGGGAACTGAACGTTGAGCTGAAGTGTGACATCGGCTCTCGAGTGGTTGACCCTGCAACCTGAGTGACGAGTGAATAAGTAGAGCACTTGAGAAGTGTTTAGCCTTCAGAACTCGGAACCGAATTATCGCTTGTACCTCAATCTGGCCCTGATCCAGTATATTATAAAAATCCGAATTGTGTACCTTTGCACGTTCAATCAAAAACATATTTCCGAGCATCTGTCGTCGTGCCCCTGGCACATTTGGTATCAGCGTGCTGCGATTTCGCCTCTGCGCAACTCGCCCACGGACCTATTGGAACTTTCGTTGTGATACAGGGGGAGAGCTGTACTTCCGGCTATCTGTGCGCAATTTTTGCCTCCGTAAGTACATTTTTTTTCGTATACAACAGTCGTATTCTCTGGAAAATATCTCCAAAACTTCATATTTTTGCTCCTTAACACTGGGGGCCCAAACTGGCTCAGAAACCCAAGCATTCGTTTTCCGATCTTAAACCCGAAGTCCGTCCCAGGCCACAAACGACCGTCAGGGAGCACCCTAAAGGGTTTCCCCGGTCTACAGTAGCCAAGAAAACGATATAGCTTACCTTTCAGAGCCCCAAAAAGGCAAAAAACCGCCCAAAACAGCCAAAAATAGCCGTTTTTGACAGTTTCCAGCCTACCCCAAAACCTCTCCCAGTAGCCCCCACCACCGAAAAACCCCTCCTTAGACCCCATAGAACAGCCTAGAAACCCCTGATACCGCCCTCACGGCCATCAGCAGCGAGGAAAGCTCCACCAAAAGGCGCTTTCAGCAGTTCTGGGACGTTTCTGGTAAGGCGCGGCAGTAATTTTTTTGGTAAATTACTGGGATGGTAATTACCGGTAATTTTACCAGTAATACCAGACCACCTTTTCAAATTACCCCTGACTCCATATATAATAAGTGACAGTAATTATTTTGGTAAATTACTGGGATGGTAATTACCGGTAAAATTACCGGTAATACCAGACCCCCTTTTCAAATTACCGGTAATTGCCGCGCCTTAGTTTCTGGCAGCCCTTCAGCACCTCCTGGTATCTTCCAGCAGTGCACTGACTGGGGCTTTTCTTGGGACCTACGGAGTACAGATACCGTCTGGGACCTTACTGGACCCCCATATTGGACCTGGCACCTCCTTTTTCACTGCTGCTTGACTCTTGCCCGCGCGCCTAGGCACTCAAAAATCGTGTCGCGGAGCCCTGGCCAAATTTTGAGTTCGCTGGTGTATGGCAGTACCCCCTTCGCCAGAAGAATACAGAAGAGCGTGGTGGAAGCAAGGACCTATCAAGTGGGTATTCCCTCCAGACCCTACCTATCCACCAGCAGGCGCTTTCTGGCAGAGCGGTCCTTGGAGCGGTCCTCCTTCCCCCTCCTCCTCTGACGACGAAGAGGAGAACAGCGACTGAACGCCTGGGCAAAGTCACGCTGGCTATCCCACCAGTACATTACGACCACGTGTGGCATCACCAGGCAATACAAGTGATCGACGCCCCCCCTTGGGTCCTCCTTGGCGCTGATTGGGTTCCCCCATCTCCACCTGGAAGTCCCGCTCCTTCGCCTCCAGCGAGTGACATCGACGAGGACGAGACTGATTAAATAAAAAGGCGAGCACTCACTACTTTTGCTCACCTGTGGCTATTGCCACACCCAGTCTTTGAACTCAACCAGCTCAGCAGTCAGAATGTCACAGCAGACATCAGAGGCATTTCCCAGCATGAGTGTCAGCGCAGAGCAGCTACACCACACACTGTTCTCTCCCATGACCTTCCCATCGCCCACCGCATACGCTTCCGCTCACCCCATTCCACATCCAGGCACCACCATGCCCTACACAGCGGTGCCCCGCCCTTATACTATGCCGGATGGCACCCCCGCACAGGCTGTATGGAACGGCGTCAATTGGGTATTGCCCCAATCAGCGCCCCTCGCTGGGGGAGTATCACCAGTGCCGTTCACACTGGGAACCCATCACCCCGTGGGCGCATATCCCACACCGTTCCAACAACAGCTACAGCAGCAGCAGCAGTGGCTCGCGTACCAGCAGCAGCAACAGCAGTGGCTTCAGCAGCAGCCACTGGAACCGATGCAGCAGCAGTTACAGCAGCAGCAGTTACAACAGCAGCAGTTACAGCAGCAACAGCAGCAGCAGCAGCAGCAGCAGCAACAGCAGCCGCAGCCGCCACAACAGCCGCAGCATCGACCACAGCAGCCCCATCAGCTGGCACCAGCCACCTCCGCGCTTCATGACTCAGGCGCGGATCTCTCATCGCTGCAGCACTTCATCAGCATCGGCGCCGCGGCCCTGCCGGACCCTCTGCAGGTACCCCTTGACAGCGGAGTTCAGCAGAACGTCTCGGGCGGTACCCAGCTCTTGGTGCGTCACCTTCCCGCGGTGGCAACAACCTCAGAGACTCGCCGGCGTCGGCGTTCCCGAAGGGCATCCTCGGGCCCTGCGACACATGGCAAACATCTTCCAGGCCCAAGCCACGCACCTGATCACTCTGACCCCGACTCCGGCACGGACATCAGCCGCACCAGCACGGGGACCAGAGGCAGCCGAAGCACGCAGGCACGGGCTGAGCGCAGGCGGAGGGCCGCCCACAGGTCCGGCTCCGACTCGGACGCGAGCAGCCGAAGTGAACACATTCGCAGAGAAGTCCTGGCGGCAGTACAGGCCCTGGACATCTCCGCGGTGCTCTCGAGAGGACTCGCGCTGCCTGGCGCGACGGCATCGGCAGGAGCCTCCCCACCAGGCGACCCTCAGGGCAGCGCACAGGGCCTGACGGCGGACCATCTACACGAGGCAGACGCCGCCGCCAGCGTAACCCCTCCAGTGCCTCAGACCGCCGCTGAGACCGCTCCCGCCGAACCTCCCGCTCAGGGTCGGCCAAATCCCCATAACATGATGGTGGCCCGCCGGCGGCAGTCGATGGAGACGGTGGTGTACGGCGGTGGCAACCCCGACTCAGAGCCCAGAGACTCCAGTTCAAGCGACTCGCCACCAGGCCCCCCTAGTGACCCACCTCAGGATCCCCCTGACGACCCCGCACCAGAGCCCTCCTACCCTCAGTACCCAGAGGTCAGAGCCCTCTTCGTCACCCACGATGGTGGGTCATTGTGGGTGCACCAGTCAGCTGGGGTGCGAGGCGCGGCAACCGTCTCCCTACCATGGGACGAACGCCGCCGGGCTGGGGTGCAGGGCGACGCCATCTTGTTCAGGATCATGCACCTGCTGGGAGCGCCGCTGACTGCATATGTGCGCATGGGAGGCCGGCTACACCATGCACCCCTACCCCTTACCAACCCTCGTGTGGAGACCTGTGCTGGATGTGACACACCGACAGTCAAAATATGTCACTTGTCACTTCCTATAGTAGGCTGGGTGACCGTCACCAGTAGACGGGAAACACCCGTTAGTATTTATGTGTATCTCTTTTATCAATCTGAGACTTTTACCGGTTCTGATATCGAAACCCTTAACTCAGGGTTTATTCTCCGTTATCCGATATATACACCCGACTATATATCTGACAGGTTTGGCCCCACTTACGTTTTATTTAGCCACTGCGACACCGCGAGGATGATTGGCTAAAGCCGGACGCTTGGGATGGAGTGAGGCGCTCCGCGCGTGGGAGTGCCGGCAGTCGCGGGTATGGCCTAAGTTTTGTGGGTTGATTTACGGCTAGCTGAAGGCCTTTGAGGACATTTTTTCTACGGGATTTAACGTTGGATTGGTTTACGCATCCTGGTTGGTCACCACACCGTTTCGTATCGGCCGCCATCTACCACACGACTTCTCGAAATTTCTGCTCTCTCACGGCAGCCGTATCGACGACCCACCACATTTCTTGGCCGCCCAAGACTACCGCATTTTTTTCCCACGTCTTCTTGCCTCACTCCACCCCTGTAGTCTTCTTCATCATGGTTGCTTCTACTAGATCAACGGCTAGCATGGCGCATCGCCGCCGCACATTAAGTACGATCTTTGACTCCGTTGCTGCCAGGCATGCCAACACGCCCGCAACTCCGACAGCGGCACAGCCGGCCGCTAATTCGGCGGGTGCTACATTTCTGGCATCGGTGCGCACCTTACAGCGGGAGCACTTCGACATGAAGGTGGCGAAGCACGTCCAGCGCAAGTTGTTCGACGGCAAAGAGGGGAGATTTTCCGGTGCGGAGCCCCACGCGGCGGCCATCTTCACGAGAATGGTCTCTGCCCTGCAGGCAGCATTCGTCACTGAGGACACCGGTTTCCTCCCACTCTTCACGCTGGACGACGCTACTTTGGCCGTCCGCGTGGAGGCCAACAATTTATTGTTCTCCACGATCGAGCTGCTGATCGACCCCTCGTCGCCCGCAGCGGACTGGTTGGACTCGTCCAGCGCCAGCTTCCCAGCAGACGGTAAGCGTGTCCTACTCGAGTTCGCCCGTCGGATGATCCCGGTCGGGGACCCCTTCCAGGGGCAAGCGGACATGTTTGCCGTCCGCATCGTTGCGGGCGTGGACCCTCATGGACCCATTGAGGACTTCAACGCCGCGCTCAAAGCTGCTAGGACCAGGTCGACGCTCCAGGACGAGGACGTGAAGTCCCTTTTCATCAAAGCCCTCGACGCCACCTTCTACCAGCCGGTGGTGTCCCGTTTGCTCCTTCACGACCAACGAGCCGCCCACGACCTACTCACCATTCAGCAGTGGGTGCGGGAGTGCTACGGCGAGCACGTGCGGGCGGGCACCGCCACCGCATCCGCACACCGGTACTCCCACGGCACGCACTTCATGGAGAAGGGCGTCGATGAGTCGGGTGCGGCAAGTGAGATCGCGGACTTGCGGACCATGGTGCTCGACTTGAAGAGGCAGTTGAACACCTTCCTCGTCACCGCCGAATCCGAATCGTCTCCGCGGGGATTTACCCCTCGCGCGGACAAACCGGACCGCCGGGTCAAGACCCGTTTCGCAGCCTCGCCCCTCCCCAAAGGGGGGAATTGGTCTCAGTCCGTATCACGGAAGGTGGCCTTCCACCGCGACAGCGGTGCGGCGATCCCGTACTGCCAAAATCAGGTGTGTGCTAAGGGGAAGGCGAGGCATTGGCACAGGGACTGCCCAAACGGGGGCAGGACCGGACTCTCGGCCTTCGCCTTCGCCGAGGAGGCCGAGAACTCCGTGTTGGCCGCGAGGTTCCAACACGCCATCGACAACGGCGACCCCGTGGAATTCGACGCCCTCTGCATGCTTGCGGGCGGGAAGCCGGAGGTCTTCACCGATCTCTCCGCGTGCTCGTTCTGCGAGGAGGACGGTGAGGTCCTCGTGTCCGCCGTCGCCGAGTTCTCTGAGATGGCGCACGCGGCTGGAGCCTCCACATTCAACATCAACACCTTCACTGCCAACTTGCCGGTGGTGTCGGAGCCGACCGCGCATTCCCCGCCCGCGTCGGTTGAGTCCGAAGAGGAGTGGACCGGTCCGCCGAACCCATTCTGCCCTCCTGTCACCCGCACGTTTGCCGATTTCATTCAGAGCACGGGAGTTGCATTGGAGGCGCCCGACGAGCCGGCCGCGAGCATGAACTTGCTCTCCGCGGTTGAGGCGCCGGAACGCGTGATCGACTACGAGCCCGCGGCTTACGCCATGAGCGACGATGACGACGGGGATGCCTCGGTGACACCGCCGCGGCCACGGTACGGCTGCGGGAACGGCATTCCGAAGTTCGGGAGGTCTCTCCTCACTTCCTCCTTGGTGTGCGCACTCTTTGTAATTTGTGCCACCGCCGCGCCGCATGCCGTTGCCGGTATCGGTGGTGCCGATGCGCGCACATGCACGGGTCCACCGGTCGGTGGTGCTCCGTGGACTGCCGCAGCAGTCCCGACTGCGGGAGCTTCGCCAACTGAAGCGGTTCATGACGTGCCGTGTGCGATTCCACCTCGTCGCCAGCGGCGGGAGCAGAGACGGCAGGGCCTCTACATGGCTCCGATGCCGTGGCATCCCGGGCCGCCACCGCCTGCCGAGTTGTTTGTGGGCGGCCCTCCGCTGTCGCCGGCTTCATCTTCAGATGACGAGGCTCCACCGTCGGGCGGCACTTGGCAGCACCCTGGTACGGTGCAGCCTCCCGTGATCGAGAATCCGTCAATTCCTTCTACGAATGATTCATCACCGGCCCCGGGGGCCGGCAACCGCTTCACAGTCACGCTGCTCCGAGCCGGGCAGACAGCTCCGAAGACCACTAGTGGCTAGAATTAGTCACGCCGTGCCTGCCTGGGAGTTAGCTGTAGTGTGGCCTCCTAGATGTGCGGAAGGGCTCTCTGAGTTTGAGCTATGTTTAGGGTTTTAGCAAAGTAACAACAGTATCTGACAATCTTGCTGTGACCTGGGACCGCCCTGACCAAGAGTACAGGCCCCCAGTTGTGCTACGGTTTCCTCCTGAAGTTAAGTAGGGAGTTTGTTTGCTTCGTTCACTACTAGCTCCGGTCACCACCCTAGGTGGTGTGCTGGATGTGACACACCGACAGTCAAATCTGTCACTTGTCACTTCCTATAGTAGGCTGGGTGACCGTCACCAGTAGACGGGAAACACCCGTTAGTATTTATGTGTATCTCTTTTATCAATCTGAGACTTTTACCGGTTCTGATATCGAAACCCTTAACTCAGGGTTTATTCTCCGTTATCCGATATATACACCCGACTATATATCTGACAACCTGGGTCCTCATGGTCGACCGCGAGGTCATGGATATGGCAATGGGGGACCCAGCCGCGGCCAATGTGCGGTCTACCAGCATGGGGCAGTCAGTGTGGGAGTGGATCCCTGCTACTGCGCGGGAGTCGGAGATGCAGAACTTCGATCAGGACGGGCTCGCCGCGTGGTCGGAGGTCAGCAACTCCGATTGGTACCGGAGCATGAGCGTGGTGGCCGCACAACCATCCACACCCCTGCCCTTCCATACACCTCTTCCACTCCCCGCACCACCATCAGCCCCTACATTACCGCCCACTCCGACCGCAGTCCCCACAAATCCCGCGCCTGCGCCTCCGCCCGCGCATGCCCCGGGACCACCACCTCCAGCCCGTTTCCCCCACTCCGCCGCCACAAACCCCGTTCACTCTGCCGCCGCTGCGAACCCCGTGCTCTCTCCCAGCGCCACCCCCTTTGTTCTAGGCATCGTCCGTCTGCCGCAGGGCACTAACCTGCGAGCATCCTCAGACGAGGTCCGCCTGGAGCACAAGACCAAGGAGATGGTGTTAAAGCTGGTCAAGAGCGTCACCAGGTTCCCCCGCTCCGCGTCCGACACGAAATCGGCCGACAAGGAGGGCCTCCTGACGCAGTTGGAGCACTACTCCAACATGGTGCGGAAGGTATTCCAGGAGGCCATCGTGATCGAAGCACTGACCACTCCCAGTTGTACGCCGTCAGTATCAGCGTACCAGGCGAGTGTGTCAAGCCTTCTTTGGAGCTTCAAGGAGCACACTCTTCAAGACCAGCAGAGAAAGTTCTTGGAGCGCGCGGCGGGGACCTTTGGGTCCGAGCAAGCCTGGCACCAACGCTACGGGGAGCTGGACGTGTTCTTCAGCGATCTGGCGGTGTGCTCCCTGACGCAGGCCTACCTGGAGAACGCACACGGCGAGGCCATTGCCCTGAAGCAGGCGATGAACGAGACCGCGGCGGAGTATTTCTCGCGACTGGAGACCCGCATGGCCTCCGTCAACTTCCTGGCCGGCAGAGTCCCCAATTGCGTGGAGATGACCAACCTGTCGATGCTCTCTACGTACCGCCGAGGGCTGAAATATGCACCCAAGGTGATGCGGCGCCTGAGAGCCATCCACTTGGATGTCTCCAAACCAGAAGAGTGGGAGAGGAAGGCCGTCGCTGACGACATCCCAGGCACCCACAACGCCTTGTTGAAGATTCGGGAAGTTGCTGAGGAGGTGGAGAGTGACATTGACACGGAGGCGGCTCAGAGGCGCTCTCAAGACCGTCCTCCCCGTACTGTTTCCTTCGCTAATCCACCACCTCGCACCCCCTTCTACAGGCGTACCCCCTCTTCGAGCCGCCCAGCTCTTGCCATGCTGGAGAATGGGCCTGCCACCACCGTCGCCGCGGCGGTGACCCCATTGCCACCACCACCTGGCCTCTCCCGCCCCGACGCTCCGAAAGTCCGCCGGTGCTTCGCCTGCGGCTCTGCGGAGCACATCGTCCGTAACTGTACGGACGAGGCTAAACTCAAGGAGTGGAGGGCCAATGCACCCGCTCGACTGGCGAACTCCCCTGGGTTTGTAGCCGCCGTCGTTTGGGCCATCGAGCAGCAGGAGGACATCTCCTCGGTGGATGGCGTCCCAGAGGAGTTCTCCGAGGAGGTCTTGGCTCTTGCTACCTGTGAGGACGAGCAGAGCTACCAGACCCTGGCGGCCCTTGCGGGCATCGAGCTTGTGGAGGGTGACGGCCTCCCCCCGGTGGAGAGCGATGAATGACTGGCCGGCGGCCAGCCCCAGACCCTGCCCTTCGAGGAAGTGAGGTCTTGCCCTGATGATCAGACCCTCTCCGCCCTGGAGAAGCGGTCAGAACCAGTGGAACCCCGACGCGCCCGAGGACGCAGAGACCCTTGGGGCCAACGTCCCCATCCCAAGAGCGTGGCCTTCACCTCTGGGACCCGCTTGCGACGCACCTACCGCTCAGCTGGTGCCCCATCGCCGCCGAGGGATGACTTGTCTAGCCACCCTCTTGCAGGAAGCACCCCCTTCGATGAGCCGTCACTACCTCTTGATGACGGCCCTGCTTATACACAAGCGAGGATCGAGGGTCGGAGGGGACGGCGAGTCCCCCGGCACAGACCCCCCATTATGGGCAGCAACCGCGGAGAGCCCCGCGATCTTCGTCCCCGACCGCGTGTTGTCCTACCACTGCCCATCTATCAGTCCAACCTCGCAGACCCACGGAAAACGCTAACTGCGTGGCACTGGAAGAGAGATCTGTACTCCCTCCCCCTCGAGGTCGCCATGCAAAAGGTCCGCAGAGCTCTGCGCAAATCCCCAGAGGCTGCCAAGGACCTGGTGGATAAGATGTCGGAGCGCGCCCGCAGCCGCATACACTCTGGGAGTCGATCGCCAAAGGAGCGCGTGAACCGCGCCAACCAGCTGGCAGAGAGGATACGCATTGCCCGCGAACCTCAAGATCGCAAGGAGGGCCATCAGCGCATAGCATTGTGGCACCTCCTCTCACACGACGGTCGCCAGCAAGTCCCCGAACCCTCTAACGCCAGCTCCCACGACCTCTACGCGGCTTGGAGAGAGCTGTCGCCCGCCGAGCAGCAAAAGGCAATCGCCACTTCGAGCCCAGACTCTTCCCCAGGTAGCAGGCTGTGGGAAAAGGAGGGAGCACGAAGAGCAGCAGCGAGATCTTCGACATCCCTCTGCACCCTGGACACTGAAGTGGGCACGATACCTGGGACAGCGGGAGATGTGGGTCTACCTGGCGCCTGGTGTAGTCTGCACGCAGTACACCAGTACAAGATGAGGAAGCTGGGTCCCAGCCCCTTGGGAGCATCCCCTCCATCATCCTCGCTGGCCGAGCCCACAACAGAGACTACATCTTCGCACCATGATAACGCGCCGGCCACCCCGGGAGGAAACCCCGAAGGTTCATCCTACTGCTCAGAGGTAGAGGAGACCTCCACACCCAGTTCGCTTTGCTTCACCCAGCAGATGACCACCGTCAGAACGCATGAAGCAGATGAAGCGCCGCCCTGTCTCGACAGCCACCCCATCGCTGAAGACCCTGAGGTGATGGAAGAGGAGTCCTCGGTCAATTCGCTCTGCTTCACCCAGCAGATGGCAGCAGCTGAGACCCCTGAGGCGAGAACTGACCACCAGAGCTCCCACCAACTCGCCCACAACTCCCCTACTGGCAGCCCTCAGCATGACGAGGATCCCCTCACCCATGGCAGTCTCATCAATAGTGTCGCTACCCATGCGAGCCCCACAACAAGCGGCACTACCCACGTGAGCCCCACAGTAAGTGACACCACCCATGTGAGCCCTACCACCAGCGACACCACTCATGTCAGCCCCACCTCGAGCGAATGCACCTCAGCGGGCACCCTGCTGACGGCGAGTGGAGACAACCTCGTCAGTCATCCGACTGAAGATGTGGATTTGCTGGATGAGGAGTTCTACGCCGCGTGTAGGCAAACGTTGGAAGAATGCCGCGAGGCCTCGGACAACCTCCTCCCCAACCTCAAGTGCAAAGGCATACGCACAGATGGGGGAGTTCAGTGGAAGACCGACATCGAGGGTACCCTCGCAGCGGCACATGACGAAGAAGGACCGCTACTGCTGGTATTCTATGCAACCCTCAGAGGGCACACGGTCAAGGTGCTGATCGACTCGGGGGCCTCTGACAACTTCATCTCGGAGCAGAGCGCTAAGCGATGTGGCCTCACGACACGAGCCGGCTCCGAGATGCGAGTCACCCTGGCGGATGGATCTGTGAAGATCACTGGCGCCACCGCGTACGCCAAGTTTAACACGCACACCACCACGGGCACCTATACGGAGAACGCCCTTGCCCTCCGGATCCTACCACTGGGCATACAGGTGGATGTTATCCTTGGCGGAAGGTGGCTGCGCAGTCACTCTCCTGTCACTCTGGGCTATGAAGGGAATGGCTCCGTCTCCTTCCTCAGGAAGTCCCGCAGTGGTAAGATTGGGGATCGCGTCACCATCACAGGCTGTTCTCCTGGGAAAGCATCTGGGGACAGGTCTCCGAAGGGCACGGCCTGCGCGGGATTGGTGGATGAGGTGTTCCTAACCCCTGCCCAGCTGAAGAAGTACCTGGTGTACGCGAAGACGCAGAAGCTACGCGGCAATGACGACCCGGAGATACAACCCGCCTGGCTCATGGTGGCCGAGAAGTCCCCCGATGATACTGCTTCTGCCTTTGCAGCCACGGCTATCGACTCTGAGAACGCCGAACCCGCTGCGGATACTGAAGATGCAGAAGTGAGCCCTGAGTGGACCCTCAAGTTTCAGGACTTCTGGGGTGAGGAGTACAAAAAGGAGATGACGACTGCCCTACCGAACATCGATGGACTCAGACATGACCCCCAAGATGAAGCCAACATTAACCTGTCCAGCGTTGCCAGGGGGTCTTTCGGCAGATCTGAGGTGGGGTCGATCACCCCTGCCTCCTTCAACCCCTCACGTACGTCCTTGTCTTTGAAGTCGGGTCTTCTGGACAGGGCGTCCGGTACCAGCAGCAGCGCTCCTTTGATGTACTCCATTCTCGGGACTCCCACCTCCACCAGATCCATGTACCAGCGTGCCTGTCTGCGGCTAAGCTCCCTGCCAGGTTCCATCAGCCATTCAAGGGGGCGGTGATCACCCTGGATGCGGAAGTTGGTGAAGATGAGGTAATGCCGCCAGGTAACGGTGGTACAGTGGTGTAGAGCACCTAGCTCACGCTCGCCGGTGTGATAATTCTGCTCGGCGGCTGAGAACTGGCGGCTCTCGTATGCTATCACGCGCAGCCCAAGACCATCTCCATTGTCTTGCATCAGTACTCCCCCAAGAGCGATGCCGCTAGCATCCGTCTGCACCACGAAAGGTGCTGTGCCGTCTGCGGCACCCTTAATGTTGGGCAAGGCGAGCACTGGCGCTGAGGTGAGGGCCTTCTTCAGCTCCTCGAAGGCCCACTGCTGCATGGGACCCCACTCCCAGGGTACGTCCGACTTGGTCAACCGGGTGAGGGGCTGAGCGATCTCGGAGAAGCAGTGGATGAACCTGCGGTAATACCCCGCCAGGCCCAAGAACTGCCTGACGTGGGTAACCGTTTCCAGCTCGGGCCAGTCCCTCACTGCAGCCACCTTGTCGTGTTGGGGTCTGCAGCCATCCGCGGAGATACAGTGGCCAAGGAACCGCAAGGATTTCTTCAACAGTTGGCACTTGGACCTCTTGAGGAAGACGCCCTTCTCCCTGCATGTCAGGAGCAGTTGCTTGACGTGTTCGTAGTGCTCTGCAGCGGTGTTGCTGAAGACGACCACATCATCGATGAAGATCCGGACAAATGGGAGATGGCCCAAGGCCCGCTGCATCCGTCGCTGGTACTGAGACGGTGAATTCTGCAGCCCCTGCGGCATGACCAACCACTCATATGACCCCATCTGGGTGGTGAAGGCGGTCTTCTCGACATCTCCTGGTGCCATCGGTACTTGCCAGAAGCCATCCACCGCGTCGAACGAAGAGAAGAACTTCGCACCCTGCATCTCGTCGAACATCATCTGGATGTCTGGGAGAGGATACTTGTCCTTAACTGTCTGGCGGTTGAGGAGCCGGTAATCGATCACCAGTCTGAATGCTTCTCCAGCTCACCACCCGCAGCTCATCCCCACTGGGCCCAGACTGTTGACTGTTGGCTCTCAGCAGTGGAGACCCTCTCCGTGGCGGAACAGGCCATGGACATGGGGGAGACCATCGCTCTCGTTAACCCGAAGCTCTATAAGGGAATGAAGGAGGATCACCTCGACTTCGACATGCCTGACTGGCCTGCAGCTGATAGCGCGAAGCCGGTAGAAGCTCCACACGAACCCCCTGACAGAGCTCCACCCCAGATAAGGATAACGAGGAGTATGTCACGCGCTGGGAAGGCCTCTACGACCCCAGCGCCTCCGCAGTTGGCGTCACCGAAGACGCGAACGCCTACGTCACGAGCTGACGCATCGGAGGCGCCCACTGAGAAGGTGCCAGCGAGCTCACCAACCCCGCAGCAGGCGCCCCAACAGTCAACTCCATCCCCGGTCCTTCACCCACAAAAACGGCAGGCTCCCCCAGAGGACTCACAGAATTGGCGTGTCCGAGCAGAGTACTCCTCGAAGTACGCCGAGAAATTTGGACCCTTCGATGTGGACGCCTGTTGTGACTTTGGCGGCCGCAACAGACAGGCGGATAAATTCTGGACAGACTGCCTTTCAGAGAAATGGAGGGGCCTTCGGGTTTGGTGTAACCCTCCATACAACTCCAAGCACATTACTGTGGAGGCGATCTTGAACAAGTATATCGCAGAATGGAAGGCAGACCCAGAGAACACCTCAGCAGTCTTCGTTCTACCAGATCACCAGTCCAAGCTCCCCGCGTGGCGCAAACTTTTCAGAAAGGCCAATATGCAGATTGTGGAGGTCATCCCTACTCACGATGACAAGGGCGAGCCCAATCAGTTCTTCGAGAACCCAGATGGGAGGGCCTTCGACCTTCGCTGGCCTGTTCTGATAGTACACGCCCCTCCCGCCAAACCACAACCAGCACGCGTGAGGCATCCGCGAACAGCCCCCGCTGTGATAAGGACAGGTGAGGCGGCAGACTTCAGAGACGCAGCCTCCCAGCAGTCGGACTCAAAGTTCCTGCGTGCGTTGAAAGCGGAGTACACCCGAGAGGGGACACTTCGTTCACTAAGAGAGAAAGTGAAGGCGGCACCACACCAATGCCTACAGGACTTCAGGCTAGTGGGTGAAGTGGTTTGGAGGACCGCAGCAGGGAGATATCAGTTGGTGCTGGGGGAGGACTCTCCACTTCGAGAAGTAGTGATTCGTCATGCTCATGAGTCATTGTCCTCGGGTCACACTGGGCGAGACAAGACTCTGGAGAGGGTGCTGCGACGCTTCTATTGGCGTGGTGCCGCGGAAGATGTGGGCACCTGGGTTGCATCCTGCGCAGTGTGCCAATCAGTGAGGCCGCGGGGAACTTACCCGGATGGGTTGCTAAACCCTCACAGCATCCCGAACAGGCCATGGCAGGATGTCGCGGTGGACTTCGTCACCGGCCTGCCGGTATCAGAGAGAGGCAATGACGCTTTCGTGGCCTTCACTTGCAAGCTGACGAAGATGGTCCACGTTGTGCCGATGAACTTCGGCGACAGCTCTGCAGCGGTGGTGGCCAGAATCTACTTTGACTCGGTGTGGCGCTTACATGGCGCGCCTATGAAGATTGTCTCTGATCGTGACCCACGGTTTCAAGATGCTTTCTGGCAGGAACTCATGAGACTGATGGGTGTGAAAGTGGCTCGTACCACGCCGTACAACCCTCGGTCTGACGGCCAGGCGGAACACAGCAACAGGGTTATTGAGGACATGCTCAGGTCCTTTGTAGACGCCAATGTGGAGGACTGGGATCTGTTCACCACTAACGTGGAGTTCGCGATCAATGACTCCAGGAGTGAATCTACTGGCTTCACGCCATTTGAACTGGTGTTCGGGTTCTCGCCGCTGTCGCAGTTGGACCTTTTCCTGGAGGCCGCACAGTCCACCGCTGGACGACGAACTGGGGGAGTAGGCACCGCACACGAAGTGGCTGTGAAATTTTCGTCGCAGCTGCGGGACGCCAGGCAGCGGTTAGAGCTGGCTCAACAGCGACAGCGCGAACAGTTTGATCGCAGGCACGGGCAGCGGGAGTATGCTGTTGGAGATCTGGTCTGGATAGAGGCGAAACACCTTACGGAGAAGGTGATGGATCGCTCCATCTGTAGGAAAGTGACCAAGCGCTGGCATGGACCAGTTCCTGTGACCGAACGCTTCTTCAGCGATGTACAGATGACCATGCCAGAGGCCGACAGAGGAGCTCCAGTAGCCTACCGCCTACGCCTCCCTCCTCACTGGCGGATTCACGACGTGTTCGCTCAACATCGCCTCAAACCGTACACCAGCGGTCAAGATGCTTTTGCCGCACGCGATCACCTAGCAGTACCTGAAGAGGTGGTAGTGGACGGTCAGAAGGAAGCACACGTTGAGCGCATTCTTGCACGTCGAGTGCGGTCTGTTCGAGGAAAGGAGGTGGAAGAGTGGAAGGTTCGCTGGACTGGCTACTCCAAAGCTCACGACCAATGGAGGACGCGTGACAAACTTGAACGCGGAAGTCCACTTCAACAGCTTCGTGAATTCGAGCAAGCGAGACTGCACATGGAAGCGCAAGTTCGCGACGAAGCCACTCGGCGACGCGAGCAGCGTGGCCGTCACTCCGCTCAAGCCGGAATGACACTGGCCCACCTCATCACTAATCCCTGCGATGAACTGGACCAGCTCGAACAGATGGAAGATGATACCCCCCTGCCGTGGGAACGCCAGGAGCGCGTGGAAGATGGGTCGTTGGCACTGGTGACAGAGCTGCTGGCGATACAGGCAAAAGCAACCCGCACGCCCAGGATTCTCGTACTTTTCAGCGGTACTGGCTCAGTAGAGAGGGAATTCCTAAATTGCTTCCCCTCCGCTTCAGTAGTGACCCTCGACTCCGGGCATATCTGGCAACCCACTCATGTGTGTGACATCCTGCAATGGGACTACAAACAATACCCGCCTGGATTCTTCGATGTCGTTTGGGCAAGTCCCCCCTGCAGGCAGTACAGTCAAGCGCGCACCACTGGTGGACCCCCTGACCTTCCCCAGGCTGACAAAATCGTACGACGAGCATTGCAGATCATTGACTACCTGGAGCCAAAACATTGGTTCATGGAAAACCCCAGAGGTCGCTTCCCTAACGCGCTACGGCTTCGCCCTATGATGCGCCAGCTTCCCCCACCGCTGGTGTGTACCTACTGCATGTACGGTACGCAGTACATGAAACCCACCTGCATATGGACGAACTCAGCACCACCCTCGCCCCTGCTACGCTGTACTACTTCAACACCGTGTGCGTGCAGATGGGCAACCGGTGCTCATCCAGAGACTGCTCAGCTTGGACCTCACCCGCAGCAGACTGGAGCAGGTCGATCTGCGAGTGTATATCCCGTGCCAGCACTTCTGCTACGACAACTTTTCCGACATTTACGCCTCCGCAAAACTGAAGACCCGCTTTAGATTCCAAGTGGCACCCTTCTTCTTGAAAGTGGTGCCCTGGTAGCGGCAGGCAAACTATGCTCGAAGAGGGACCAGAGAACCTAAGAACTGGAACAGCAAGGAACCAGAAAACCTAAGAACTGGAACTTAGATGGGTACCTTAGCGGAGTGATCCCAGGAGGTAGACCACTCCTAAGGGGGGGAGAGTTGTGCCCGGAGGCACAGCGTGAGCCGATATGCCTATGCGTCCGTATGTGTGTCATCGGGGGTAATCTGGGATTGGCACGATGACAGTGAAATTGGGCTTGAAATCACGATGAGAATGAATACCAGATGTCCGGGGTATGACAGTATGACACTATGACACTATGACAGTATGACACTATAGTAGTATGACAGTACTGTGGGGGGTGTCATCGTGGAACTCAGTCAGACCCTCGAAGAATGGTCAGATTCGCATCGGGGTTGAAAAGACAATGAAATCGAATATCAGATATTAAGGTTATGACAGTATGACAGTATGACGCTATGACAGTATGACAGTATGACAGTACAGTAGTGACAGTACTGTGGGGCAGTCATCGTGTCAGCCTGTCGGCATAACATCTGAATCGAGAATGACGAATCGGAATTAGAAATGAGATCGGATCGGGAACTGAACGTTGAGCCGAAGTGTGACATCGGCTCTCGAGTGGTTGACCCTGCAACCTGAGTGACGAGTGAATAAGTAGAGCACTTGAGAAGTGTTTAGCCTTCAGAACTCGGAACCGAATTATCGTTTGTACCTCAATCTGGCCCTGATCCAGTATATTATAAAATCCGAATTGTGTACCTTTGCACGTTCAATCAAAAACATATTTCCGAGCGTCGGCTCTCGTTATAGGCCGACACCGGATTCTCCCGGTGTTGCCCTCACGGCTGCGGACCGGACTCGTGCTACGGCCATCCAAAATTCCACTTGGGACGTGGACATCATCAAGAGGATCTCTCGCGACGCCTTGGGCTCCAAGGACGAGACCTTCCGAGGCGATGAGTCGAACCGCGACACGCTCTGGACGTCCATTGTGAAGTCCTTGCAGCGCGCGTTCGAGCAGAAGGACCCCGCCAACGCCGCTCTTTTTGATCTGGCGGACGCGACGAAGGAGGTCAACGCCATCTTCAACGCTATTCTCTTCTCGACTTTGACATCGTTGACCTCTCCAAATTCACCCGCGCGGCGTTGGGTTGATGCCTCTGGACGGGCTTCGCCCCAGGATGGCAAGCGTGCCCTCCTCGAGGTCACCAAGAGGTTGATCCCTCGCGTGGTCCGGCCTCTTGGGCACTACGAGGAGCTTTGCTCTATCTTCTTCAACTCCGAGAAGGACCCCGATCCACTTATCCAGGACTTTGACGCCTGCCTTACGGCTATTGGCAACGGACCTTCTGGACCTCTCGACGAGATGATGGCGAAGAAACAGCTTCTGGCTTCACTCGACACCGAATTCTACGACAAGGTCATCACACCGCTTCGGCTCGACGTTGAGTTGGCCAAGGTGGACCTTGAGGACATCTACGCCCACGTCCTCGAGATTTGGGACGCCAACGCCGGCAAGCGGAAGCACGTGCCCCTCACTGACAAGAACATCCTGTATTCTGGCCAACCGTCCGACGTTGACGTGAAGGCCCTGATTCGGGAGTTTCAGTTCCACATCGACGCCGCCAACAAGGTTCTTGCGACGCTCTCCGACGAGGACGCGCACGACGAGACGTCAACTCGGTGGCCGGCTCCGACTACGGGCAAGCCTACTGGCAAGCCAGGTGTGCATTTTCCACCCTCCTCCTGGCGTGACCGCCAGAACCGTCGGGTGGATGGGAAGTTTCACGGCCGGAGACGTGATTTCAAGCACCGCTTCGCCGCTTCGCCCCTTCCCAAGGACGGGAATTGGCCGCAAGGCGTCCGACGCCACAACGGCGACAAGAAGGGCTACGGCATGCACTCCGTCTCCTTCCACGTCCTCTCCAAAGCCTTCGTTCCGGAGTGTGTCCGTTGCCCTCCGGGGTTTTGGCATGACTCCACGAATTGCCCCACCGCGGACATCAAGTGCGACGAGTGCGTGATTGAGCAAGCCGACGACGCCGACGGCCTCGTGTCCGCCTTCCAGACCGCGTTCGACACTGAGGACGACACCGCCTTTGCTCGACTCTGTGCACAACATGAGCATCCCTTGGTTCGGCAGGACGAGGAGCCCTTCACGTTCTCCGAGGACATTGACGTGGGGCTCCGAGCACAGTACGTGGGATTGACGCCCACCCAACCCTCACTCCTTGCTACCCGCGTGCACGAAGCACGCACCGCTCTCCGCGAGCTCAAACAGGTGGCTGGTGGTGCTGAGTCCGACACTCAGCACTTTCCAATGGTCCACTTCGGCTCGGCCACGCCCTCCGTGATCGACGATGCCGTCGTGGGGCATGAGCCGAAAGTGGCGATCGAGACCGAGGAGGACGCGTTTACCCGAAGCAGTTCGTTGACGGTGAGCCGCCCTTCGAACAGTCTATATGGACAACATGTCGGTAAAATTGGGCTTCATCGAGCCTGAGCCGCAGGTCTCACTTAAATCCTTCAACCCCTTGCCTCCGTATATTTCTTCCACGCATGATTCCGCTAGCGTGGCTGACACGGAGTCCGACGACGGGGACTTGCATGGTGCCGTCCCGCCACCCGCTCCACGGGTTGGTGGTGTACGGGCACCCTCAATCGGCACCTTCCTCACGGCAGCAGCTATCCCTGCTTTGTTTCTGTGTGTGAGCATCGCCATGATCGACACCGTCACCGCCACGGCACTTTGTGACGTGGAAATTGCTCCACGGTCGGTGGTGTACGGTGCCTGCTCTGATTATCAGAATGGCGCAGTGGGCTACTTCACTGACCCCGACCTTCTGGACACTGGACCGACTGACTTCTACGACAACTTCAATCTGGACTCTGACGGCTTCGGCATCTACGGTCTGAACTTTCAATTTGAGTACTACAACAACTTCAATCTCTGTGAACTCTACTCTGTGGACCACTTTCAAGGTGGCTAGTAGAGTTACTGTCAGAAGCCTAGTAGCACAACTAGATCTGTATCACGGGCACAGCAGCCTTCAGTGTGTAGTGCTAGCTAGAGATTTGGGACCGCCCTGGCCAAGCGCACAGGCCCCCACTAGAAATTTGTTTCCACCGCTTGAGATAGTGTGTTTTGTTTCATCTGACAAACTACCTGTTCCACCCTAACTCTTCCTACGTAATAGTACAGGGTGGTGTGCTGGATGTGACACCCCGTGTGTGTCACAGTCCTCTGTCTGTACTAGTACTCCGTACAGTACGGCTGTCACAGGTTCAGGGTTTCGGGCTTAAGCCGAGCGACACTCAATCCAACTTCACTTCTTATGTTATCTTAAGTGTAAGCATTCTGAGTTTTCACCGCCTCAATATATAGTCAGCACTATATATCCCACAACAGTACCAAAGTAGTCAGCGGTGGCCTCACGGAAGTCCATCCCATAATAGGAAGTAAAGAAGCCAGCACCGTAGTAGTGCTCCACATCCAGAGGTCCGCTCTCATGTAATGCCATACCGTAATAAAATGCCATGCCGAAGCCCAAATCCGCTTGAGCTAAATCTTGAAATGCTAGCAGGCTCAGAGTGTCAGGAGGCTCGGGCGGCTGAAGCGGTGGCACATCGTGAGCCAACAAGAAACCCTGAGCCGGGATCACAGAATCAACAAAATCATTCGTAGAGTAAAATGACGGAGCCTCCCAATCGAGATCACCACCAGGCGAAGGCACCTCCGTAGCCGGTGCACATGCCGACACAGCAGAAGCTGTGGATGCCGAAACAGCTACACCTGCAAAAGAAATGCACAAGAGAGAAAGCATGGCGAGAGCGCCGATTGCCGGCGTGCCAAAGCCGAAAGGCGGCACACCGCACCCGATAGCACCGGCCGGAGCTCGCGGCTTCACCGCGAAAGTACCGTCGGCGAAATCCTCGTAGTCGTCCGTGTCATAGCCTGTCAGGTCAGACGGGTGGACGGCGGCGTGATTCACCGTCTGCACGAAGCCTCCGAACTCACCGCATGTCGCCTCCGTGGTGGTTACCCGCGCCGATTGAGTTGGCGCGGGCTGTACATCCTTCACCTGCGAAACAGGCATAGCAGGGGCCGGCACGGCGGACGCCGATGCCGCCGCACCACCTTCCGGAACCTGCCCCTCCGGTGTGATCCCCGCCGCAGCGGCAGGGCCACACACCAGAGCCGACGCATGCTCCTCAACCGCACTCCCAGGAACAAAGGATGCGTGAGTGTAATGTACCTTTTCTTGGGCGGCCTGAACCTCAGTGGTGAGGGCATCAAGCCGCCGCAAGATGTCCTCGTCGTCCGCGCCGTCGGCCGCAGGCTGCACGCTGAAGCCGTAGGCCGACACGTCGATGCCGCCAATCCCGCCCGCGGAAAGCACAGCGGGAGGACCGTAAGCCGACGCCGCACGGGCGAAGGCCTCCGGACCATCATCCGCAGCCTCCTGGAAGACCTGCACAAGTGCCAGAGTGTGTAGACCCTCCGCATCCTCCTCCTCAATAGGAATGCAGAAGGCCGCTGCTGTGGCCGACGAATGCTGGCGCCCACCAAGAGGGCAGTCGCGGTACGCGTGATAGGCGTCCCCTTTGCCCGCCTTGCGGCAACGGTGGCAAAGGGGCTTCGCCTTCATGTTGTCCCTGTCGAACCCCACAGGCGGTGCCGCGTGCACACCCACCCGATGGCCCCGCGGATGCTGCTTACCGCGCGGCTGTGGTTGCTGTTGTCGCTGAACCGCACCCGCACGATTGTCTCGCACGAGCGCCTTCAAGGCGGCGATCTCGTTGAGAAGAACCGCGTACTCAGACGACGTGATAAGCGCGGAGGGATTACCGCCCGCCCCCAGCGTCTGCTTCTCACGCACTGCCACTCCATAATCCGAAAGGCATAACTGTCCACTCATAGGAACCGTATCTGGTGCGAATAGCTGTTTTGTGAATGTCATCTGGATGTATAGGGATCTGATGGAAAAACTGATTGAAGTCAAATCTGCTAAACCATCGTGCACCTTTTAGCTGTTCAAGAAGGGTGTCGTGAGGTGGCAATGGATACGTGTCCTTAATTGTGATGTTATTAAGGGCTCGATAATCACCGCACATCCTCCACTTCCCACCTGGCTTAGGAGCGAAAATGATAGGACATCCATATGGAGATGATGACGGACGAAGGATACCCAATTCGACATATTTGATGATCTGTCGTTTGAGCTCTTCCATCATGGGCACTGGTATTGTACGAACGGGCTGCGATGGCGGCTTGTGCCCAGGTTCAATGTTGATTCGATGATAACCACCTTTAAACCGTTCTGGCCTATGACCAGCTGGAAGATCCTCCTAGAATATGTCTGAAAAGTCTTCCCTCATTTGATCACGTGCTGCTGTGTCCTCTGGGTCTTCCATAGTGGTGTCTGAGTCTGCTGTTGCGAAGACCAGTTCACCATCGACCTCTGAGAGAAAGAAGAGATAAGCTACGGCTTCTTCAGCCGAACCACTGGATCGAATACGACGTAGGTGCTTTCTCATGGTGGTGGCACTGACCCATTCCATTTCAGGAAGGCCATCTGAGCCTGGAGTCTGTTCAACTCTGGATAATACTGTGCGAACACTGGAGCCTGATGAGTGCTTCCTAGTGATCGTCAGATTTTTGGACTGGAAGTCAATGTTTGGATTTCTCCTCTCTAACCAATCTTGACCCAGGATGACAGTGAAGGGTTTCATGTCAATGATGTAGAAATCCTCTGTGTCCTTATACTTACCCAGCGTGAATGTAGCATTGGGAAGATAGGATGTGCAAGGTAGTTGGCTTCCTCCAGCCAATCCCACTGAGAATGATGAAGAATCTGTGGGTGTTATACCAAGCTGAGCAGCGAACTGTCTGTCGATGAAAGACGATGTAGCTCCTGGATCTACCAATATATGAGTACTCTGTCCATATACTTTCCCTTTGTACAACAACAGCTTCTTCTGTGATTTCAGTTGTGCTGTCTGAGACTGCATCTGTGCGATGTGCTCTGAGGGAGTGTCCATCTGCTGAAACTGTAATGTCAGACTGGAAAGGACTTCTTCTGAGATACTCTCAACCCGGCCACTTGCTTCAGTGGCATCTTCAGGCTGATTTACCTCGAGGGTGCTCTCAACACTGGTACCTGTGCAGTACCCTGAGAGTTTCCCTGAGGAGCTGGAGCTGAAGCTGGAGCTGGATGAAGCTGAAGCTGAAGCTGATGCTGTGCTGACTCTTTAACTCCTTAACCAGGGTGTTGATTGTATTGATGAGTTTGCCGGACTCATTCTTAGCACCCTGATTCTATTGCTGCTGTCTCCTGAAAGGATTCTGAGCTGGTGGCTTGCCTTGTATGGCTTTTCCATCTGGGGTCTTGGTGGAATAACAATCCTTTGTGGCGTGATTGGTACGACCACAACGTTGACAAGGCTGAGAAGGATTTTGGGTAGCACTTCATTTTTGTCGCAAGGTTATTTTATTTGTCGCACCGTGCGACAAAACTGCAATTATACCGTGCGACATAAATGAGCGTTGCGCTCATTTCTGTCGCACCTGCGACAAACATGAGCGCAACGCTCATTTCTGTCGTGAAAATTCGCAGAAATCCACAAAATTCACAGAAAATTTTCAGATGACCAAATTTGTATGGACAGGAATAGCAAGGATAACAAATTATGAAAAACAAATCGGACAAACGATTATTTTAATTGCATTCAGGGTGTCGTGTTGAACGGAGGAATTAATTCGCGAAAATTCCTTTCAATAAAATCGCCACACAGAAAGAGAATCGGACCCCATCCCCACCCCATAATCGATGACGATGACGATGACACCCGAATGGTGTCATGGCATAATGATGAGGTCAAACACGCTCGAGAGTTTTCCAGTGTCGGCTTTTGCAGAATCGTGACCGTTTTTGCAAAATCTGTCCGTTTTTGCAGTGGTGAGTGTTCAAATGTCATTTGTTAAATATGCAATTTTAAGAATAACACGGAACGTTTCCCCCGCAGTGTGCCCCTGTCGAGCCAAAACAAGATTACTTCTTAAGATCATGTATTAATCTAAGCAAGAATTTCCTATTGAATATTATCACATATTCCTACTAAGTTTATCGATACGCGCATCACGTAGAATGATACCCGCAATCGCAACTATTGGGGGTTTTAGAAACTCAAAATTCCGTTCGCTATACCCGGATGAACGCGCCAGCCTACAGTGAGATGTATGGTTGACTGACGAGTCTGTCCAATTTATTTCGGAAAGATAACACACACCAGGTGCTATTTTTGCAAACAATTCCCTCACGCGATGCGCATGCTCGCTTGCAAGCGAGCGCGCGAATGAGGGAAGAAATCCTAGCGGAAACGTGGACGCAAATGACATCCGCGTTTCCGCCAGAGCTGTCAGTGCAGTGTCAGATGCTCAAAATATGTTGTATATGCATATGAGATATGCGTGATAAAGCCATGCTGTGCATTATGCGTCGCTGCTGCGCGTGAGTCGAGTCAGCGGACTCGACGAATGACAAAATCATCCACCCCCTCTAACGCGCCGCGTCCAGACTCCTAGAATCTGAACGGATCTTGCGCGCGCAAGAAATATGAGGTTCCTAACATACTTTAGAATGCATATGCAAAGTTACGTTGTGTTTGGTAGACGGGATTATTCCAAACACAACGGTCGCTGAAGAGTGACTTACGGGGCGCTCAGTTCAGCGGTCTTAGCAGTATATAATGCAAGCGGATTCTGTTTTCCTCGTATGAAAGTGGTAGTGTTGCGACAAATTCATAATTGGAAATTCCGCATATCTTTGTGGTATAATTGTGAATTGTTAAACTCTCGTTGTCGGCTACGAGCGATCGGTCGAGACAATCCGGGGTAGGACTGCTGATGCTGAGGTCGGTATCCCTCAGATGCTATCGTATCATGATTGGCCGGTAAAGCGCGAGCGCTCGACACAATCCGGGGTAGGACTGCTGACATGGGCAGAAAGTTTTTGGAAAATTTCCAACGGCATAATTTTTGAGGGACAGCTCCTGCGGTGTGGCCTGTTGATGTCACTTTTTTCCAGGAAACCTGTTTCGCTCCTTTAAGGGAAACGAAATGAAAAACAGCATATTTCTGAAAAAGCTGCGAAGCGTCGTTAATATAAACGAATCTTTTTGCGACACGACAAATAAAAGGACCTCGCGACACAAAAGAGATGCTTCCAGGATTTTGTGCTTTTCCTTTCCCTTTACCTTTGCCTTTTCCACCTTTCCCTTTGCTCCGATTCTGATTGGCATTTGAGTTCTGATTGCCATTTTGGCTCTGATTCCAGTTCCTATTGGATTTGGCATATGGCTTTCTGCCACGGCCCTTGTCCTTCTCCTTTTTGACTGGGCCTCCTGATGACTGCTCCTTCTGCCCCCGATAGTGAAGGGTCTCTGACTGCTTCGAATGAACAACATAATTCAAGTCGAGCAGTATCTGTGTGGTTTGTGGCCACGACAGATTATTCCTTTCATTCTCCTCTGTTAGGAATCTTAGGTGGAACTGTCTGCGGAGATCAGGGTCCTTTATCAAACACATCGTCCAGATCAACTGCTGCTAAAGCAGCCAGTGACGTGAACGTGCGCAAATAGTCTGAGAAAGTCTGGCTCCCATGAGTCAGTGCCATTAGGTGTTTCTTAGCCACTGATCTTTTATGGGGGTTGCCAAATTGACTGAGGAAAATCTTTCTGACCCTCTCATATATGGCATCTGGCTGCTTTGCCACGACCTGGAAATAGTGTCGGCCATTGTTTTGGATAAGCGTCAGGAATACTGTGACCAGGTCCTTGTCTGGAACTCCTGGATAAGTGAACTGGAAATATCTGTCCACTGTGTCCAACCATACCTCTGCATCCTGTCCTGCTTTAAATTCCTTAGGTGGTGTCATTTTCACCTTTGGAACCAAAGTGGGTGGAGCTGGTGCTGGAACAGAATCATCATCAGGATCTGTAAAAACTATTGGAGCATTATCTTCTGTATACTCATCTTCTAGTTCATGTGGTTCATTCTGAGGATCCTTATATCTGCTCATGTCGGGCCTCATGCGACTGATATTGTCGAAGTACCCTATCTGGTCGAATCTGGTCTGAGTATTGTCATAACCAGCGATCCACTTGGGAATCTTGAACCGACTGTATGCATCATAGGAACCTAAGATGTCAAAGAACCATGTTGATGGATCTGCATTGATGGCTGGGATTTCTGGTTCTTCCTCTTCTGCCATCTAAAGAACAAAACACAACACCAAAGATGCTAACTGAGTGTGTGCGTTGGTATATATATAGTATATATATCTATGTTATATACATATAGTATATCTGTATGTTTATATACATGTAGTATATCTGTACATAATAATGAGGTAATTATGTATATATATCCACCTTCTTCCCCCCTAAAGGAAGTGTGAACATAAGGCAATTGTCAATTGCCTTTATACCTCATTTTATAGCATGCAGTCCGTATAGGAAGCAGCTGTTACAGTTTTAGGGTTGCAGCCCTACAGTCTTTGGGTTGTAGCCCTGCAGTTTTTGGGTTGTCGCCCTACAGTTCTTGGGTTGTTGCCCGAAATATTGTCATGTCCGTGCTGATTTCAGCATGACAAATATGCCAAACACGAAGTGTTTCCTATTATATAGGTGGCATTTAGGGTATGTTACATTACAGTGACCCTTATCCCCCACAGTGATGTTAGGGTGTTACTTGCCATCAGTAACCCTAAAATATGTTAAATTAAAGCAGTATAAACATTTTGCAAAGATATTTAAGCAAAACTGCATTTAATTTTTCACTGTGTGTCACGTGGTTTTTTAGAGGTACGTTACACCCCTGACACACACACGTGATTTTAAGGGTGTTACAGGGTGTTACAGGTGCTGTAATATTTTGGGTATATTTATCAATAGCTGAATAATCAGATCAGCGAAAAAAATCAACCCGAATTTTTCATTTTGAAATCATGCGTGTGAACTTTTCACGCATTTCGTTACAGCCAATATGTACACCCCTATATATTACACACCTAATATCTAGGGTGTTACACGAGATATGACCATGGTCATTATGTTTTTCTGATACCTTAATAGGTATAAAATCATAATTTGAAATAAAATGGGGTCGAAATTTCAATTTTGAAATTTATCGCCAACGATTTTCACCCATTTTGCACATTTTTGGCCATTTAATTATATCACCACAGTAATATATCTCGATGTGTGTGGAAGCTGCAAGTTACAGAACTACTGCAACTTACTTCACTTTTGCACATGACAATTTTCATGGCATAATAGTGGATATCTCTGATGGTCAACATCTGTGGTTGATCATAAATATGGGTTTTACTGATTTGAAACCCATGGAAGTTAATTGACTTCCTGGTGATTTGATAGGTGTATCAACTGTAAGCGGATTAACCACTTAAGTGATAACTTGCCAAAACCTATGATATATTTGGGCATATGGCTGTGCACTAAGAGCATATCAAAGTGATATCTCTAGATTCCAAATATATCAGGACACAGCTTGATAATAATCTAAGCAGTTTAACACAACACAATGTGTGTGTGTGTGTTTGTCCACTGCCTCTTTGAGGGCGTCGGGGATTCGTCTGCGGCTGGCTCTATTTATGTCCAGTGCCTTGAGGCTTTTTCACCTGCCGGGGGACTGGTGGTTGACAGCCACGTTATGGGGTGCTGACATCTCGTTGTGAACGGGGACGGCCACTGGAATGATTTGGATGATGGGATTGTGGCTGTCCCTGTGGTACCCTTCTGACGGGTACTGCCTCTTTGAGGGCGTCGGGGATTCGTCTGCGGCTGGCTCCATTTATGTCCAGTGCCTTGGGGCTTTTTCACCTGCCGGGGGACTGGTGATCGATACCCACTTTATGGGGTACTGGCATCTCGTTGTGAACGGGGACGGCCACTGGAATGATTTGAATGATGGGATGTGGCTGTCCCTGTGGTACCCTTCTGATGGGTACTGCCTCTTTGAGTGCGTCGGGGATTCGTCTACGGCTCGTTTTTTGGGAGCGTCTTGGATTCGTCTGACGCTAGCTCCCTCTCCGTGTACAGTGCTCATGGTTATTACACATGCCGGGGGACTTGCGTTCTTTGACCTTGATATGGGGTACTGGCGGATCGCTGTGAACGGGGACGGCCGCCGGGTGGAAGTGGGTTTTGGGAGGCGGTTATCCCTGTGGTGCCATTCTGGCGGGCACTGCCTCTTGGAGAGCTCGGTAGATTCGTCTGTCGTGCTGCGAGGAGAGGCAGAAGGTGGTGATGTACAACTTCTGTGTTCTCCCTTGAATTTTGTGGGGAGCACTTAGGTGCCCGCATGTTTCCTTTTTTTGACATGGGGTGTCCATGCTGTGTGGTGTGACTGCATTCATGACATAACCATGGACCAACAGGTCCCATCCATCGACCGGGAGCCACTGGGGGGCATGCCAGCAGGGTCCGCTTACTCCGTTACCCAGAGACCAACAATTGTTGGGCGATGATCGGTCACATCGTATCATCCTTCCATGCTGCCTTGCATCTGGGTTGGGAATATGTATGAGTTTGTGGTATCTTGTCACGGCCCCGCCCTGCTCTTGATTTGCTTTTCACATCCACTGGGATGATGATGGGCTGGCTTTTGTTGGCCGATCTCATGCCGTTCAGTGTGTGTTTGTCCATAACAACCTATGTCAGTCAGGTCAATATGTAAGTACTGATCTGAGTAGGTACATGCTTTTTGTGCTGATCATTACTGAATCAATTGTCACAATGCAGTGAGGTTGTTGTTCTTGCTCCAACGATAATGAAAAGGTATGGACAGTGTTCAGCAGTTACCAGCTGCATTGTGAACACTGTATACTGCCTTCGGGTCTGGAGATATTCTCCATCCAGCCCTTCAGCATGTAGTTTTATCCTGTTTACCTTAGCTATCGCCATCACTGACATCCAACACGCGCATGTGTTTGTTGGATGGTATCTATATTATCATACACATAGTTGATATTATAGTTGATCATTTCACTTACTGAGTCAGTGAATGTAATTATACATACCATAGTCAGTGATGTGTGTATTGTGCAGGTACTTGCTGATTTAGTACGTGTAGGTGTGTGTGTGGAACTTTACACACTTGTATACAGGTGATAATGGTATTACAATATACCAAGATGATTTATCATGCAGGATGATATGTATACCAACCAAGTACTGAATAAATCCAACATGATATATATCAGATTAGTGGTTATTGTAATCCTGCATACTCTCATTTACAATAATGAGTTGCTTGATTTATTTTACATGTAGCTCCGGTGAGCATTCCATTCAGTGATCCACCATAGAACGAACATGCTCATCCCAAATCCTTCGTCAGAGCATGTCGAGCTAATTATGATGTTAAGATCACCTTCAGGCACCTTACACTTACATGATTCCAATATAGCTTACATGCACTGCAGTATGCTTTGTGCAATGTATAATGATGGATTGTGATGTGATGCTAAATTTCCCAGTTGTTATCATGATCAAACTGGTTAATACATTACAGCTGTTACCGTGGTCAAGCTGTATGAATGATGCATGCACAATTCACAGTGTTGCAGTCACTCAGTATATAATGTATATGTAGTGCAATGCATATGTGCTGCATGCACTCATTATATACTTCATGATGGTGTATACTGCAAGTCAAGTATATGTGTGTATGTGTGTGTGCTGCAATCATTGTAATCTCCGCACACTCCAATCTTGCACACGTTATTATGTTGCTGCAGAATATTCAGTGATATGTCATGTTGAGCGTGTACATGTGTGTAAGCTATTCACACAGCATTTATGCAGTTCACACTCTTGATTACAAGTTAGTATACAAATCTGACAGTGAATAAATTGCAATATCTCAGGTTCTCAGCAAGCATAGAGTATTGTGTAGCATGCTGCAATATATTGTCATCATGCGTCCGTTCATGATTATCCCAGTAAGTATACACATATTTTGCAAAGGATATCGTGACGCGCGCATATGATGCGCAGATGATTATTGCAACTATCGATAATGATGGTGTATTGATGACATTTTGCATATTGACATCGTCATCATAAAACTGCAAAATAATTGTCGTGCGCTGCAAGTGATTTATTGCAATCATGAAAATCGCGATTGTGCGCGCTGCTGATAAAGAGCATATCTTGTCGCCGTATGCATAGCACATGATACGAGTGCTAATTTTCGCGCGGATCATGATTCCGCTGATGATTTTCGTGCCCGCATCTTATACTGCGAATTTCTTACAGCTGCGAATCATTTCTGCGCGTACATATGATCGCCGTGCATACATTTCTTACAGCTGCGAATCGCTTCTGCGCGCATATGTGATCGCCGTGCATTTGTATGCCGCATATACCGGAAATGACACGTGACAGTACGAACATGTCACAGTGCCAATTCCAGCAAGTGTCATCGCTAGAAACGATATGCGGGAGGTGGCAATTTTTTTTTCATGAGATGTTCACGGTTTCTGCTGGAGGTGGCACCTCCATCTCCAGGTCTGGTGTCATCACTGAAACGGTCGGTCCAGATCCCCGGAGAGTACGATCGCGTGACAGTGATCAGTTCAACCTCTTCTAGAGAGACATGGAGGTGAATTCACCTCCAGGTCCTCGGTTCAACCTGGAGGTAACCTCGAGGTGATATGGAGATGGTTCATCTCGAGGTCTGCGAAATATTCCCTGACACATGGGCGGACGACGTGGCGTGACCTGGAGCCTAACGTAATACAACTTTTTCGCCAGACCTGGAGGTAACCTCGAGGTGAACCGAAAAACCGTAAGACGGGGAGAGGGAGGGGTCTTTCGCTTGGTCCTCCAGGTTACCTCCAGGTCTTTTCGTCAGCCATCGTCAGCCACCCGCGATGGTCGCGCGTTCGTCGCGAACCGATTCCAAAAGAATCCCATATCCGAAAAGAAATAAAATATTCAAACGCGCAACTCGTTGCGTACAGCTCTCGCCAGTTGAACGCCAGCTCTCGCCAGTTGAAAAGTCTGTGCTCAACAGTTACAGTTCTGCAGAGATTATTTGAGTATGTCCGAAATTTTGGCAGCCTTGAGAAACAAATATTATTCCATGTCCGAACGTCTGCGTGAGAGTCCCGATGATGCCGAATGAAGCCACCGAATTCCTAGGCTCCTTCGATCGGACGTGGTTGACCGACAAGCCCATACAACCCACACAACCCGATGCCACTCAAGAGACCATCCCTTTCCTTGCCAAAGAACCCATTCTAACTCAATCCTCCCAACCCTCTCAACCCCCCTCCGTGTCAGACGATGCTAGCGACGATAGCGACGACAAGGGTTCCCGGCTATTTCCACTAGTGCGGCAACGGTCAGACTCAAGTATTTGTGCGAGGTGCTTTTACCGATACCGAATAACTTTTGTATCACGTTATGGGAAGTGTTGTGAGCACATATGTGCAAAGCGGCTGCGACACAAAGTCTCACGTCTAAAACGGGGCCTCGCTCGGATATCAGGTGAGGAGAAAGTTGCTGGCATAGCTGCTCAAACGAAGCTTTGTCCATACGAAACGCGTCCACCCAGTGAGCGTCGGTAGTGAGTTCAGAAGGCATTTCGACGTGCCACCAAGTTCCCTCCCAGTGCTCTTTCTCCAGAGTACGGCCATCGCTCTGCGTCAGAGTGCGCAATAGAGGTCCGAGAAACGTCAAGGCGGCAACGACGCTGGTGGTTCCGTCGAAACTATATGTCACTATGGGACCGGGTTCGAGCAGTTGTAACGCAAAAGCCTCGAAGACGTCGTCCGGAATATCCAACGCCATAGGCAGACGCTACAGATCTGAAACCCTATTGAAGTTGTGCACGTTTGAAGTTGCCAAACTGTGAAACAGTGAAGCGCTGCCCCCCCCCCCGCCTCGAGATCGCGAAATTTCCCCCATCGAGGAAACGATATGGAGGTAATATGGAGGTGGGCCATCTCCATCTTCAAAAATGCCACCTCCATATCACCTCGAGGTCACCTCCATATCACCTCGAGGTCTCCTCCACATCACCTCGAGGTCGTCGTATAACAGAATCTGATTGGCCCGTCGACAAAAGTTTCTCGAAGTGAACCATCTCCATAACCTGGCATCGTTTCTGATTGGCCCGAAATTCAAAATTAGCCCATCTCCATATCACCTCGAGGCTACCTCGAGGTCACCTCGAGGTCACCTCGAGGCCACCTCCATAAAAATTAAAAAACTAAAAAATAATCTGCCATCTCGATATCGTTTCTAGTGATGACACCCATCTCCATATCACCTCGAGGTCGTATAACCGAATCTGATTGGCCCGTCGACGAATATTTCTGGAGGTGAACCACCTCCATATCACCTCGAGGTGAATCTTTTTCACGTGGCAGATTCTGCGGCAGCTTTCAAAACTGACGAGGTTACGAGGTTACGAGGACCCGAGTTTTTCAAAACTATACGTAGTTTAATATTGCCACCACTGTGAAGGACCCATGAATACAATCAGTTAAAACGGCCTTAAATTTTGCATGATTTTATTGTATACGTTTCTCGAAAAATGTATTTTGTGACACACCCTTGATATTTTTTTCAGTTTGAGTATTTTATGACTTTCCTAGGTGAAAGGTACCACTTGTTTAAGGCAAACCGATGCCTGCACCATCAAGACTCTTAGTTACAACATACTAACAATGAACAAACCAAGTTTGGTAATTTCTGCACCTCAATACTAACGCAGCAAAGCTGCCCCTTTGGTAGTGAGTTTCAGGTAGAAAAAATTGTTTATGAAATAGTGAGTAAAAATCATGTAGTAATAATTGTTCATAAAATAGGGAGTAAAAATTAGGCAGAAATAATTGTTTACAAAACAGTGAGTAAAAAAGTTGCTCTTCTTTCCGCTCTACAAATCGTTGAGAGACTTAGAAAAAATAGCGAGTTTCAAGAGCGAAAAAAAGAGCAACCTTTTTACTCGCTATTTTATAAACAAATATATCTGCATGAATCGGGGAGAAATAATTGTTTATAAATGGTGAGTTTCAGGTAGGAATATTTGTTTATAAAGTAGTGAGTAAAAATCATGTAGTAATAATTGTTCATAAAATAGGGAGTAAAAATTAGGTAGAAATAATTGTTTACAAAACAGTGAGTAAAAAAGTTGCTCTTCTTTCCGCTCTACAAATCGTTGAGAGACTTAGAAAAAATAGCGAGTTTGAAGAGCGAAAAAAAGAGCAACCTTTTTACTCGCTATTTTATAAACAAATATATCTACATGAATCGGGGAGAAATAATTGTTTATAAATGGTGAGTTTCAGGTAGGAATATTTGTTTATAAAATAGTGAGTAAAAATCATGTAGTAATAATTGTTCATAAAATAGGAGTAAAAATTAGGTAGAAATAATTGTTTACAAAACAGTGAGTAAAAAAGTTGCTCTTCTTAAGTCTCTCAACTGCAAAGGCAAAGAAGTGCTTATTCTCGAGGAAAGCACGCATACTTTTTTGTGTCTGGCATTAATGTCAAAACTCAGCAAAAGCAGCGATCATTCTAGGAAAAAGAGTTGATCCCGCCTGTTTTGACATTAATGTCAAAACTCAGCAAAAGCAGCAATAATGCTAGGAAAAAGAGTTGATCCGGCCTGTTTTGACATTAATGTCAAAACTCAGCAAAAGCAGCAATAATGCTAGGAAAAAGAGTTGATCCGGCCTGTTTTGACATTAATGTCAAAACTCAGCAAAAGCAGCAATAATGCTAGGAAAAAGAGTTGATCCGGCCCGTTTTGACATTAATGTCAAAACTCAGCAAAAGCAGCAATAATGCTAGGAAAAAGAGTTGATCCCGCCTGTTTTGACATTAATGTCAAACCTCCGACGCAGAATCAGCAAAAATGCTAGGAAAAAGAGTTGATCCCGCCTGTTTTGACATTAATGTCATATGTCAAAACTCAGCAAAAGCAGCAATAATGCTAGGAAAAAGAGTTGATCCGGCCTGTTTTGACATTAATGTCAAAACTTAGCAAAAGCAGCAATAATGCTAGGAAAAAGAGTTGATCCGGCCCGTTTTGACATTAATGTCAAAACTCAGCAAAAGCAGCAATAATGCTAGGAAAAAGAGTTGATCCCGCCTGTTTTGACATTAATGTCAAAACTCAGCAAAAACAGCAATAATAAGAGGAAAAAGAGTTGATCCCGCCTGTTTTGACATTAATGTCAAAACTCAGCAAAAGCAGCAATAATGCTAGGAAAAAGAGATGATCCCGCCTGTTTTGACATTAATGTCAAAACTCAGACTTCTGACATTAATGTTAAAACATTCGCTCCAAAGATCTTTGCGAAAGCTTTGTCTTCTTTTCAATGCTTTCAGAGTTTGCATTTACGCAAAGATCTCTGCTTCAAAGATCTTCGCGCAAGCTCAACCCCTCTTTAATTTGTAAAGAAATATTTGCGCAAAGTCGAGTTAGCTCCAAAGATCTTTGCGCAAGCATGTCTGCTTTTCAACGTTTGAGTTGGCAAATTTGCGCAAAGATCTTTGCTTCAGAGATCTTAGCGCAAGCTCGAACACTCTTTAATTTGTAAAGAAATATTTGCGCAAAGTCGAGTTAGCTCCAAAGATCTTTGCGCAAGCTTCGTCTGCTTTTCAACGTTTGAGTTAGCAAATTTGCGCAAAGATCTTTGCTTCAAAGATCTTAGCGCAAGCTCTGAGAACCACTCTTTAATTTGTAAAGAAAACTTTGCGCAAGCTCCGTGTACTCATTAATTGCTAAAGTAAACTTTGCGCAAAGTCGAGTTAGCTTCAAGATCTTTGCGCCAGCTTCAAATGCTTTTTAATAATGTTTAAGGTAATATTTGCGCAAAGATCTTTGCTTCAAAGATCTTTGCGCAAGCTCGAACTACTCTTTAATTTGTAAAGAAAACTTTGCGTAAGCTCCGTGTACTCATTAATTGCTAAAGTAAACTTTGCGCAAAGTCGAGTTAGCTTCAAGATCTTTGCGCCAGCTTCAAATGCTTTTTAATAATGTTTAAGGTAATATTTGCGCAAAGATCTTTGCTTCAAAGATCTTAGCGCAAGCTCGAACTACTCTTTAAGATGTAAAGAAATCTTTGCGTAAGCTCCGTGTACCCATTAATTGCTAAAGTAAACTTTGCGCAAAGTCGAGTTACTAGCTTCAAGATCTTTGCGCCAGCTTCAAATGCTTTTTAATGTTTAAGGTTATATTTGCGCAAAGATCTTTGGACCAAGATCTGTGCTTCAAAGATCTTTACGTAAAAACATCATACGAAAAAATACCGTTGTATTTTACCGACACTCAAACTCTCAAAGCGCATGTTTTTAACGCGTGTTTTTTAAGCAAGAGAAATCGCACACTTAAAACACCATAATTCAAACATACATAACTTACCCACTAAAACTACCACATTTAAGACGTCGGCACTTGGTTTGGCTATGAAGCCTTGGCGACGTGTACCGTGTCCGCTTTTTTTGATTT
Organism: Cymbomonas tetramitiformis; assembly: GCA_001247695.2. NCBI lineage: Eukaryota > Viridiplantae > Chlorophyta > Pyramimonadophyceae > Pyramimonadales > Pyramimonadaceae > Cymbomonas > Cymbomonas tetramitiformis. Next base: position 45,015 of record LGRX02004365.1, read on the forward strand.
CAAATCTAGATAATTATTTGACCAAGCAGCGAAGGTCAGTGGACACGCGTCAGCAAGTCTCCCTTTCTGCTAGTGGACACGGAGTACGGTGACAAAAATTATTAGTATTATTACTATTATTACTATTATTACTATTAAAAAAATTAAAAAAAGATTAATAGTAGTGTTAGTATTGTTATCATAACATACAACATATTATAATATATACGATATATCATTATTATTATATCTTGACATTATTATTATTATTATTATGATATTTAAAAGTTTTGCGCGAGTCGAGGAAGGGGCGACTCTAGACGTCTCGAGCCTGAGTACAGTACAAACAAGTTTTTGCTGTAGCACTAATTTCCCGGTAGCGGTTTTTGAATGGTGTGAATATGGAATTCGTTAGGAAAGTCTTACGAGTCGAGAAGGGCAATTTTGACGCGTTCAAGTATTGAGGTGTAATAATCGCCTTAGGGCAGCTATGTCGCGTTAGCATTGCGGCGTAAGAATCGCCTTAGGAAAGTTTTGCGCGAGTCGAAAAGGGGCAACTCTGTTACGTTAGTATTGAGGTGTAGGAATACCCTTAGGAAAGTGTTGCGTGAGTCGAGAAGGGGCAGCTTTGCTGCTTTAGTATTGGGGTGCAGAAATTGCCGAGCTGGGTTGGTCCATTGTAATTATGTTGTAAGCCGGCTATTTTCCTTGACCACTTGTACCAACAGTCTCGGTTGAAGCCTAAAGCATAAATAAACCGCAATTTTTATGTGTTGTTTATTAAAAAAACTGAATGTACGGCTTGTATTAAAACGCAACAAACTGAGCACAAAATTTTGCTCTATTTTATGAATTCCTGACATCTACCCTTCCACAAAAAAGCATGAATACAAAGGACAATTTCCCTCGTGAAACTGGACAAATCAACACGATATCAAGGAGTCGTTTTGACGGGTTCGTAGGGAAAAACGACGAAATTCCGAAAATTTTACCTCGTAACCTCGTCAGATGTGTAAAATGATTCTGCGGAATATTCACTACAAAAAATACTGCTGGAGGTGACCTCGAGGTAACCTCGAGGTGATATGGAGGTGGCAGACCTGGAGATGGAGGTGCCACCTCCAGCAGAAACCGTGAACATCTCATCAGTATGGAGGTGACATGGAGGGAATATGGAGGTGATGTGGAGGTAATATGGAGATGGGCCAATTTTGAATTTCGGGCCAATCAGAATCGATACCAGATATGGAGATGGTTCACCTCCATAAGATTTTGTCGACGGGCCAATCAGATTATGTTATACGACATGGAGATGATATGGAGAATTGGAGATGGTATGGGGGTAATACGAGAGGTAATACTATATATATCGTGTATACTATATATATATAATAATAATAATAATAATAATAATAATATAACATTTACGCTGAGAATAATGACAATGTCATAAGTCCGTTGCAATCTTGCAAGCAGGCAACTGAAGAACAGAGGGAGCTGGAATCATCCTCATAGCGCGCCCCGAAAGGCTCATTTAGGTCATATCAACCTAGGAAACCGCGGCAAGGCAAAACTACGCAGAGCGCTAAAAGGTCGTGCCGGCGGAGAAGCAGCAGAGGAGGTGGAGCGGTGGAGCGAGGCTGCGTCTATGATGGAAAAAATGCGGAAGCGAGGCGGGGGAGAGGCGGTGGTGGAGGGTCAGGGCGGGGGTGAAGGGAGCGAAGTGTGGGGGTGGAGGGGGCGAGCTAAGGTAGTAGGGGGGGAGGTGATAATATAAACAATTATTCAACTGAGAGAAAAGAAAGGGAAGAGATGAAAAATCATTCAGGAGGTTAAAGAATAAACATGTTTGCTCTTTCAACAGCTTCTTCTTCTGCTATACCAGTAATATGGCTAAGCGTGGTTCTGAGAGGGTCATGGTTCTCGGCTCTAGCATTACCGTTAAGGAAGGCGTCTCGTCTAACGCGAGTGTGGTATCTGCACAGCCTGGAAAGTTTCTTTAGGAGGGGCTTCAGTCTTCTCTGGTGGACCCCTATGGTGGTAAGAAGCTGTCCAAAATGCTTCGGAAGATAACCCTTCAAAGTGAGTTCTTTGGGCCAAGTGACAATTCCAACAAATGGTTTGTTGCCCCTGTTCGTGTAAGACGTGTCATAGTGTTCTCCATAGTGTTCTGCCGGGTAAGCACTCTGCTGGGTCTCCTGCGGGAGGGGCCACGGGCAAAGGCTGTCAGGAATGACAAGCTTCCTTTATATCATATTGGGGAAAAAATCGGAGATGAAATCGAAGATTCCCCCTCTTTTGAAAAATCGGGAAAAAATTCAGTCCGTTAACAGTGCAAATATTGACGCCCATATCGTAGGCTGTACACGACACATTGTATGCTGTATGCATATTATATCAATTGAAGCCCCAGTGTAGTGTGTATATAATTTCTGGAGTAATTTTGCATATATAAATTAGGTCTTCATTCCCGCAATTCCCAGAAATCCTTGCAAGGACGGATGAAATTCAGTCCGTTAACAGTGCAAATATTGACGCCCATATCGTAGGCTGTACACGACACATTGTATGCTGTATGCATATTATATCAATTGAAGCCCCAGTGTAGTGTGTATATAATTTCTGGAGTTATTTTGCATATATAAATTAGGTCTTCATTCCCGCAATTCCCAGAAATCCTTGCAAGGACGGATGAAATTCAGTCCGTTAACAGTGCAAATATTGACGCCCATATCGTAGGCTGTACACGACACATTGTATGCTGTATGCATATTATATCATTTGAAGCTCGAATGTATTGTAAATATAATTTTTAGAAAATTTTGCATCTATAAATCAGGTCTTCATTCTGCCAATTCGAATTCCCAGAAATCCTTGCAAGGACGGATGAAATTCAGCGCGTTAACAGGCAAATATTGACGCCCATATCGAGGGGGAGGGGGGAGGGAGGGGGAGGCAGGGGGGAGGAGGGGGGAGGGAGGCGGGGGAGGAGGGAGGGGGAGGGGGGAGGGAGGGAGGGGGGAGGGGAGGGAGGGGAGGGAGGGGGAGGGAGGGGGAGGGGGGAGGGGGGAGGGGGTATACACAATCTCTATTTGTCGGTCTCTCACTCTTCACATGATGAGGAACCTCTGCTCCTTATGATTTGGAACCGGGCAAGATTACCTTACTTAATCAGCAGCAAAGCGCGAATCCCAACGGGCGACACAGAGTCGCAGACGAACTTCCGATCTCACGATCGCCAGACGCTAACGATGACAGTGCCACTGCAGTCGCGCGCATGGCATGGCATGGCATGGCATGCCATGCCATGTTGGGACGCAAAAAGCGAAGCACTCTCGCGCACGACATGATCCTACGGTCAGGTGGCCTAGTGGAGATCTCTTTTTGAGATCGATCCGCCTACGGTATAATCGATGATGGATGATCAGGGGGGATTTATTTTTTCCCCACCTGTGCGTTCACGTACCCCCTATATATATTACACACACACGCACGCACGCACGCACACACACACATATCGTATATCGGTATATCGTATATACTATAACCGAGTATATAGTATTATGAAAGAAGATTTGGATAATCACGATTTCGTTGAATAATCGCGACTTGGAGAGTATATGGAGAGTATAATTTATCGTAGGTAGAGAATTAGAGAAGGTAAAAATGATGACCCATAAATAATTATTATAATTATTTATGTGAGTGCCGGCCATCGATACAAGTGTCATCCAGCATCGAAGGTGACAGATCAGCAATTGACGAGTAATGGGCATCACTAGTGGTACCTGCATGATGCTAGCATGACGACATGGATGATGTAAAGCATGCATCATACTGCATATGCAATTATGTAACCATATACTTATTGAACGTATATTTATACAACATCAGACGACCACACCGCTGCAATAACGGTTACGAATGTATCCATTTATACAGTGCCGCGAGATCATCGGATGTCTACCGTCTGCCGTGAGATTTGATGAGCATAAGCCAAATAGTCGATACGAGTGTTCGCATATGCGGGCTCTCGCGCCAATCACAAAGCGCTCACATTCGCAAATGTCGGCGCGCTGGTATTTACAGATGAGGGCAGGCGCAAACCCCGCAGGCACTGATGTATGCGGATGCGGGCACTTTGTTATTGGCGCGCTAATATTTGCGGGCGAGGGCGGTAGCTAGTCGGATATTGACGCGAGGTGCAGGCGCGATGGTATCCATAGATTTTGTATTTGACGATGTCTGGTAAAAGGTTGGCAGTGTTTAGTGGACGGATTATCAGGGCATGCATGCGCAGGCCATCAAGGTCGCAAATTCGCGTGAGCGATGATCGATGATGCATGAAGGCCGTGACAATTCATGCAAATATTTCTGGGTTTGTGTGCCTTGTGTGGACGTGCATTGTCAGTGATATGACCGATGACATATGTGTCATACATATCATACATGTCACATGTGTCATACCATGTCATACCATGTCATGCCATGTCATGTCATATGTTATAATGACATACAGTCGTCGAGTATCGTCAGTACGGTCGACTATGACATCGGTCATCCACTCACCATGAGTGACATCTGTCATCGAGAGGCCGATTACGGAATCTCGATGATGAAGCAAGTCAAGTTCTTGAAGAACAAACTGTTCTGAGAGGACTCGTCTTCGCTTCAAGCATGAATTGAACTCCACGCGGGTATCAACAGGCTAATTCGATCAGCCGATACTGTTAGTTCACCCAATGTTCTCGGGTTCACAACCTGATGATGGTAACGCCTATGAGGCGTGAGGCCATTGAGGTATATGAGAGAGCATTGAGCTCAAGCAGAGCCGTCGCACGAGTGAGAATGGCTTAAGTATGTGTCACAACTATAATGGATTATTTCTATGATGTAATGTAATCGCTGTGGAATCGCAGGAATTTAAAAAATACAACTTTTTTTCATTTTCCCAAAAAAATATTTTTTCAGGGTGAAATCGCCGAAAAACCGTTGTTCTTAGCTTGATTTGGTGTTCTACTCCATTACGCGGGTGAGGAGTGCAGCGATTCGTGGAATTGATGGGTTTCCGATGTCCGGTAATTAATCCTGATGGTCACCGCAATTTGAAATTTTGGATTTTTTTTTTTGGCTCAAATCGGCCGAAAATCGCGGTTTTTTGCCTGTTTCGGCCTGTCGCGGGCCTGTTTTGGCGTTCTACGCCACTCGGCGCGTGTGGAGTGCACATATTCGTGGAAATGAGGGTTTTCACATATCACCTAAGCACTCCTGATGGGAATCGCAATTTGAAATTTTGGAAAAAAAATATTTTTTTGGCCCAAATTTCAACAGAAATCGATTTTTTTGCCTGTTTCGGCCAGTTGCGGGCCTGTTTTGGCGTTCTACGTCACTCGGCGCGTGTGGAGTGCACATATTCGTGGAAATGAGGGTTTTCACATATCACCTAAGCACTCCTGATGGGAATCGCAATTTGAAATTTTGGAGGAAAAAAAAATGGCCCAAATTTCAACAAAAATCTATTTTTTTGCCTGTTTCGGCCAGTTGCGGGCCTGTTTTGGCGTTCTATATGTACGTATATTATATACTCATGCGTGCGAAGTGTGCATATTCGTGGTCTCCAGGCCTGTTTCAGTTGGAAATTTGTAATTGCATACGAGTTGCCATCACGAGGAACACAAGCCTGTCATTATCAAAACATGAATGTAATTTGTTATTTGGATAACAATTTGCTGGAGCACAATGGAAGCGTGCTTTGGCCCATAACCTAACACTTTTCAGGAACCATTTGCATTTCTTTTGCTCTTCACATCTCATTGCCAATAGGCACACTGCATAGCATTTCAATAAAAATAGCTTTCTTTTTACAAGCTTTTAAGTGTGTGAGAGAAAATCTCTTTTTGGAATATCTTCTCTAGGCTGATTCACAGCTTCACATGCTTTTTAGGCTGATGCACAGGCTCCAATTTAACCAGATCTAGGGGCGGCCCATGCCAGGTCCATAAAACGGGTCCCATGATTGCCGCGGCTGTGAGGACCACTCAGGCGGAAGCTGCCTTGACAAGGCTGCATTCAGCCTCATCGCCTGCCGTAAAGGCATCGTGACCAGCTGCTCAGGGTACTGCTGCTGCACCGCCAACGCATAACCTGGCATGGCATCATGGGCCGCACGGCCGTGGGGTGCCCGATAGGTCTGCGCATACGGGGTCTGCGCAGCATACGGGTCCAGTCCCAGCATCATGGGCGGGTACTGGGGGAGGGCGGGGAGGGCGCGCCCGTGATGTTGGGGAGGTACGGCATCCGAGTTATAATAAACCCCACCATACACCCACTCATATGGCATCTCCGGCGGAGCAGTCTCACCAGGGGAGCTGGGCGCGTGGAAGAGCGCGGGTCTTGACGGTGCAGCTGCGGACGGTGCTGTTGCGGTGGCAGCTGCGGACGGTGCTGTTGCGGTGGCAGCTGCAGGCGGTGCTGCTGCGGTGGCAGCCGCAGGCGGTGCTGCTGCGGTGGCAGCCGCAGGCGGTGCTGCTGCGGTGGCAGCCGCAGGCGGTGCTGCTGCGGTGGCAGCCGCAGGCGGTGCTGCTGCGGTGGCAGCTGCAGGCGGTGCTGCTGCGGTGGCCGCGGCAGGAGATGCTGCTGCCGTGGCCGCCGCTTGCGGTGCTGCTGCCGTGGCAGCTGCCGTGGCACCTACCTCCGGCCCTGGGGAGGCAGCCGACGCAATCCCTGCCTGGGCCAAGGCGGCTGCCCCCTGCGCCAACTGCATCTTCAAGGCCTGGATCCTCACCTGAGCCTCCAACTCGGCAATCTCCGCCTGACGGGCCTTCGACGCCAACACCGGAGGTTCAGCTGAGCTCGGTGTCACCTCCCTTCGCCCCTCCCAACCTTCCGACTGTGGCCTGGCCAAGTCCGTCGTCAGGCTCCCCATCGCCGCGCGCTCCCTGTTAAACAGCTCCGCGGCGTCTGCACTGTGATGATGCGGCCGGCTGTCAATGGGCGTGTTGCGGCCCACTGAATCGTTGAAGAGGTTCAGGGGATCGAGCACTCCCCCAGGGGAGTGCTCGAAAGGCCCTGAAGGAGTACCCACCTGCGTACCCAGCTCCTCCAAAACCCGCGGGGCTCGCGCAGACAACGGCCCTCCTGGTATGCTTGCTCCTGCCTGCTCTGTGTCCGTGTCCGACAATTCGTCCGGCTCCGACTGTGCAGCACGAGGGCCATGAACTGGACAAGGGCTCCTGCGTTTCCTGTCGGAGCCACCCTCCACTGCTGCCGCCGCTGCCTGCTGCGAGCGCGTTCGTCTCAAAGACTGCAGTGGGGCACAAACCTCAGGCACTCTCTGAGTGGAGCCGAACGCGGCGAGAGTCTCGGAGATGTTCCCCTCAGCGCCTGTTCTCCGCGCCTTCGTGCTTGTGCCGCGCTCCGGTCCTTTAACCCCAGTGCCCGCGGGGCTACCTCCCCGTCCACGCTTCTTACTCACCCGAGGAATTGCCAATGCCTTCCGCATCCCTGCCAGGGTTTCCGCCCTGTCCTTCTTCTCCTTCTCCCTCTCCGCTGCAGCCTTCTCCTTCTTCGCCTTCTCCCTCTCCGCTGCTGCAGCCTTCTCCTTCTTCTCCTTCTCCCTCTCCGCTGCTGCAGCCTTCTCCTTCTTCTCCTTCTCCTTCTTCTCCGCTTCTGCTGCTGCTGCTGCTGCTGCTGCAGTCACCGGCGGCTTCAACTCGCCGGTCAACGTCTCCGCATGCCCCTTCCCATATGCCTGCAAACTTTTCATCACCCGAATCACCCCCTCCTCCACCAGACCGTGCTTAAAGGAATTGTATGCCTCATCAAAAAAGCCTCCTTCCGCGTTCATGTTGTCGTACAGTAGTGCTGCACCTCCCATTCCCTGGCTTGTGTTAGCAAACTTAGCTTGCTGTTCAACGCCGTAGCGCGGAACAGCACCCTCCTCCGCGGAATCTTACTCCCCACTGGATCCGCCACAAGCCACGGCCCATATACCCAGCATGCCGTCCCTTGTTTTGCACCTTCCTTTGGCTTCACGATGGGGCCACCAATCCAGACCACATCCTTGTGCTGTTCGTGGTACACAACCCTCCCAAAAGCCACCGTATCCCTCAGAAGCTCCCGCAACGCCAGGCACGCATCATACTCCTGTGGCTCCCCAAGCACCACACTCCTCCCCATATCCTCGTCAACCTCATTGATCGCGTTCGCGAAGTCGATCTCCCGCTCCAGGGCAGTCATTGCCTGGGAAGGCTCCGAGGTAGTGGCTCGCTCAATTCCTTGCGAGTCATAATGCTTTCTTCTGCAAGGGTCATGCCCAACCACAAACTCCCAGGGCGACGCAGTTATGGTGGCGGATCCAGAGACTGGAAAAGTGGTGTTTTCCGGAAAGAGGTCTTCCACCGCTGTAATGTAGGTGTGCGCTGACGCACGAAAAGTTCCACTTTGCATCTCCACCGCGTTGTGGATTAGCCTGCCGTCGAAGATCACCACGCTCTTTGCCGGCAGGAAGCAGGTCACCGGCCGAAGGCTGTCCAGGGTGGCCCCATCCCCCAACTTATGCGACTGGGGGTACACCGTAAAGGGGTACATGTCCGTCAGGACTAGCATGACGGACAGCGCACCATAGTCCCGATGCTTCTCCTGAACCAACGCCTGCGGGTAGGTGAGCAGGGCGGTTCGCGCCATGTCACCTTTCGGCACCTCCAGCTTCCCGAACTTGTCCCCCACCGCAGCTATGACGTCCTCAGCCACCTGTTCAAACCGTTTGTAAAACGGCGTGCCCTCCACCAGGTTCCCGATCCACCTCTTCCCGTCCTTCAGGGTGTCCAGCTCCCCATTGGCCTTCTTCTTGAACGCCCTGAAGTTGTTTCTGAACACGGAGCTCGGAGCCAAATCCTTCTGGAACTCTGCAACCAGAGCCTTAGCCGATATCGTGTCCTGCAAATGACCGACACAATACCCACCCTCTGCAAGCCTGTGCCTCCAGTGCTCGTCCAGCAGCACGCCTTTTGTAAAGTGAGGCTGCTCCTCCGCATTCTTTGCCCCCTCCGCAGCAGGCACCTTAGGAGCAGGCGTCTCTCCAGCATCTTTGCCCTCCTCTGTATCTGGCACCTCCCCAGCGGACTGATGCTTTGAAACTGGGGCCTCCACAGCAGGCACGTCCACGGCAGCAGGCGTCTCTGCAGCAGCCGTGCCCTGCTCTGCAACTGGCTGATCCTCAGCAGACTTGTGCTGAGGATCAGGGGCCTCCACAGCAGGCATGTCCTGTGAAACCGGGGCCTCCACAGCAGGCACGTCGACGACAGCAGGCGTCTCTACAGCAGCCGTGCCCTGCTCTGTTCCTGGCACCACCAGAGGGGCCGCCGCGGCAGCTGTGCCCTGCTCTGCATCTGCCTCATTTTCCACCTCAGGGCCAGGATCCGCTGCGTCGGCATCGCCTGCCTCCTTCTTAGGAATTAGCGACAACTGATGCTTCTCCACCAGCCCGTCTCCTGGTTCTGCGCGAACTACTGCTGCGAACGTGGGCGGCGCCTCCTCTAACTGAGCTTCGTCCATGTTTACAGCAGCCTGCTGCTGCGCTGCCATTCCCTCAGCCTTCTCCGCCCTAGCAGCAGCAGCACCAGTATCCGCAGCAGCCTGCCCATCATCAGGGTTCGGCGAGGCCGTGCACGCCCATTTGACAGGAGGCTGTCCAACGCAGAGATGGCGCCCGCATGTATCCGGATTGCTGTGTCCGGATTTTCGGCAGTTCTTGTGGAACCCGCGCTGGCAGGTCGCGCAGGTAACAAGCACTGGGAAGTGATTCTCCGAACCCATTCCGCAAAAGAGGCAGAACACGCGGGCCAGGATCCCGCAGCGCCCGCATTCCCTTGGAAACCGCTTTTCCCCTGACGGTGTGAGCTGGCGCGACGCGCACCCAACGTGGAAGGTGTCGGAGCACATGTCGCAGGTCGCCAACGCCAGCCTCGTTCGATCCAACGAGTCGTCGGGATGGGGGCACCCTTGCACATTGCAGGCGGGTACTCCTTCACTCTCGGCGACACCTTCCACCAGTTTCCGATCTGACTTAGGATGTTTGCGCCTTAAACCAGCTGGCACGGCTGTCCCAACCGCTGCTGCATAGGTGATTTTATTCTGCTTCATTATTAGAATATTAGCTCCCAATTTATACCAAAGTAACCGTCAATGCCTTCGTCCTCGATCCAAACGTCAATTGCGCAACGAAAACACGCGAAGAAAGTGCTATGGTCGCAGATAGCGTACAGTTCGCAGGTTGGCGTTACCGTTACAAGCACTCGAGCTCTCAGTGAGCAGGTATCGCACTTTTGGTCCGACATGCTTACGGTTTTTAGGGGTCTCGTTCAGTTGTAAGATGTCGGGGGAGGGCTCTGATATACATTATCGCCCTCCCGATCATCCCATCTTTTGATCGTGTGGGCGAACCGACATGCCGATTCGAGCTTCCTGTGAGCAGGTATCGGACTTTTGGCCTGACATGCTTACGGTGTCGTGACGGAATTTCAATTAAATTATCTGATATGCATTATCGCCCTCCCGATCAGCCCATCACCTAATCGTGGGTGCGATACACGCGCCACGTGAAATATGACATGTCCGGGTGATAAATCATTACACGATCGAATCTTGAATCGAAATTTATGAATCGCCCGCAGGATCGACGAATTGGTTGATCGTGGGTGCGATACACACGCCACGTGAAATATGACATGTCCGGGTGATAAATCATTACACGATCGAATCTTGAATCGAAATTTATGAATCGCCCGCACGATCGACGCAGCAGTTGATCGTGGGTGCGATACACACGCTACGTCAAATTTGACATGTCCGGGTGATAAATCAAGAAATGGCGAATCGCCCCCACGATCGAACAGTCATTCCATCCTGGGGGCGATACTTACGCTACGGATATTTTTCGTGAAAGGACTATTCATATTCCTGATGCATGTGGGAGTCCGTTCATTAAAAGTTCAGACATGCAAATATGTTTATTGAAGGCGTGCTTTCGCCCGTAGACTCCTTACATGTTTGCCGCTTATGAGTGGCGTTTTTCGAAAAGGGATGCCTCCTCCTTCTTACCTTGTGGATGTATTGCCATGGCTCATGAGCCTCGGCGACATGGCGCGGAACTTGCCTTTGGAGTTTCCTATTGCACCAACGAATGTGGATCATGCAACAGAACTAGCGGGGCAGATCTCGGAGTTCGTCGATAAATGGAATGTGTTAACTGGGAATAAACCGAGCAGAGATCCTAGCGTGCTGCAGGCAGGTGGGGTTGGGAGGAATGCGAGGAATGCGCCCACACCTACCAGTACCGTTAAGAAAAGGCGCCTTGATCAGAATGCGCGAAGGAGGGAAGCTCGATCTAGGAAGCGTTTAGACTTGGGCAAGGACGCGGTGGAGGTCTCTGCGCCTCAAGCACGGGTGAAATCGACGCTGGGTCCCTTAGGCGCCACAGCAGCCTCCGCAGGAGCCTCAGCGGTGGGTTGCCTGGTGCCGCATGGAAGTATACAACACTGGAACAACAAGCTCAAGGAGGTTTTCATGAACAAGCCGCATCTTATTGGTGGGGCGCTCTCGAACTTTGTGCGCACCTTACCCGCGGAAGAGAAAGAAGCTGTGCGGCTAAGATTTCTGTCAGAGGAGGATCGCGTAGGAGGAACGATCGTGTCGAGCTTGCGGGCTTCGTTCGCCGCTCTAGCTGGCTATGGTTCCAGGCAGAACGCTGCCACGCGCATGGCGGGCGCAGCGATGGTATTTGGCAGAGACGTGGAGGGTGTTGAGGGTGCTGTTGCAAGCATCTTGGCGATAAATGTGAAGGTGGTGAAGGATGGACTCGTTGGGCACCGCAACTTGCTGTTGGGAGCTGCCCTTGGGACAGCGCAACGGCTTAATGCCGGTCTTCTGGCAGGGTTGGTCCTGGAAAACCTGCACATGGCCAACCGTGCTATAAGCGCGGAGCTGACCCACAAGATCCAAGCCTTCTGGCTGAGTGCTGGGATCAGTCGGGTGTCCACGTGTAAACGGGACGTGATCCAGCTGCGGCATATTGATGGAAGCGTGGAGAAGGTGTCGAAGCAGTGGTTGGAAATGACACAGTTGGAGGTGTTCCGCAAGTTCAAGAAGAAGTTTCCCGCCGAAAAGATCGAACTCCGATCTTTTGAGACTCGGAAGCCGAGGCAAGTGCAACGACTCACCCGAAGGGACACCATTTCCTGCTGCTGCAGGTACCACGAGGATATGCGGTTGGTGGTGGAGGCGTATGCTCGTTTCCAGGAGGTGGGCCACTCCGGCTGCAAGTGCACGGACGCGTCGTGTTGCCCTCGCGTTGGAGGCCTTCGGGCACGGCTGTCTGCCCGTAAACCGTTTCCTGCTTTCCCGGACTTCAAGTGTGGTCGAGTGGAGGTGGGACGGTCAACCTCCGGTTTCACGGCATCGCTGCTGTGTCCAAGACAGCGGTCGAACGGAGAGCACGAGGACCACCACGACATGCCCTGCTTGGAGGGTTCTTGCAAACGGTGCGGGGGGCTGCAAAACTGGTCGTTGTGTCCGGCGGCGGTTTCCAACACTGCCACGCTGGACTGGCACACCTACGAGAACGTTCATATCGGAGTGGACGAGGACGGGAAGAACAAGCACCGGGTGCAGTTCGTCCAAAAGACGACCACTGCTGGTGAGCTGCTTGCAAAACTGCAAGCTCTGCTCCTTGGCCACGCCCCAGGGGAGTCCCCAAATTGTGTGTGTTCGGGCACGTTTGTGCGGAAAGCGGCGGACGGGAGTTGGAGGTTGGAGAAGTTGGTCGGTGTGCCTGCTGCCCAACCGTGTCGATTTTTGAAGCCGTATGCCTACCACTGTTTCATGGCCACGCACTCCATGACAATGTTCAACAAGTGCAAGGCGGGCTTGCCTTTGGGGCACTGCCTCATATTGTTTGACTTCAGCGAGAACCACGCTCTGAACATTCCCAGGGCGATTCAGTCGTTGCACTGGATAGTGGAGCAAGCAACGCTGCTGTGTTGTGTGTTATGGCGGCACGCGGTTGGTTCCGTGGATGGTCAGACTTCCACCGAGGCCAACCCAATAATAGTGAAGGACCTGATCTACCTCATTAGCGACACCTTGCCGCACTCCCACCGAGGTATCCAACATATGAGGAAACTTATCGTCAGTGAGTACTTCGTGAAGAGAGGTATACCTCTCCCCAAATTCATGCATGAGTGGGCGGATGGTAGTGCGGCACAAAACAAATGCGCAACCGCATTTGCCGACGTGGTGGAGAGCGGGCGGGAAGAGTCGGCAGAGTGGCCCCGAGGGCTTGGCATCCCGACACAGCGCAACTTCTTTGAGACGTCACATGCACGAGGTGAGCAAGACGCGATGGGAGTAGCGGTGAAGCATGAGGCAAGCTTGGCGGTGATGTCCACAACCGACAAATGGCATTGTAAAATACTGGACGCCAAAAGCTTGTACGAGTTCTGCATGGAAAGGTTGCAAAAGCCGAAGGATAGCGCTCGCGACAGAGGTGTTCAGTTCGGGCAAAGATTTTTCTTTCTGGTTGACGGCAAGGACGTGGACATCTCTGGACCTGGGTTTGACACGGTTGACCGGACTTTGGCGTTACACTCGGTGCGTGCAGGGGTGGGGTTGTTGGTGGGCTTGAAGCGGGACCGACAATGCTATTGCGATTATTGTTACGCGCAGTGCGCGAAGGCACAACCTGACACGGAGGGTTGCCTGTACCGGAGTCACGTGGACAGCTGGGAGCAGTTCACCTTGACTGAGGCAACCGAATCTGATGCCCGGCGCACCAGAACAAGAGTCGCGGAGGCCCGCGATGACGTGAGTGTGAAGGTTGCACGAGGAAACACTTTTGCAAGGCTGTCGGGGGGCGATCCTAATCACCCCTACTATTTGGTGAAGGCGTTGAGCGAGGTGAAGCAGGTGATGAACGCGGATGGGATGCGAGACGACTACTACTCGCCTGGTGGGGAGGGCGTAAATGCTACACCGGGGGAATTTGTCGTTGAAGGCCGATTCTATGAGTGGGCGGATGAGGAAAGCTGCGAGGAGTACTACATAGACACATCCAAGAAATGTCTGACATATTCGCATCATGTCGTGTGTGTGGAAGTGACAATGACCAGACGCAAATACCGCGGTAAGGAGTTTTATAGGTTGACCGATGCTGAGCACCAGCGCATCCTAGGGTTGTTGTGAAGAAGTATAACTATCACAGCAGGATAGATCACTAGAATCTTAGAACCCAAACAACACCATGCTGAATAGCATCTACTCTCGGCGTGTTGTGCATAACGCCCAACAGGGCCCACGCAAAATATGCCAACATAACAAGGATTCTGTAATCGATTTGGGTAAATTTCAAATTGTGAGTCCCATCAGGAGTGTTTAAGTGATATGTGAAAACCCTCATTTCCACGATTGTGTGCACGCCGCACGCGCCGAGTGGCGTGGAACGCCAAAACAGGCCCGCGACAGGCCGAAACAGGCAAAAAAATCGATTTCTGTTAAAATTTGGGCCAAAAAAATATTTTTTTCCAAAATTTCAAATTGCGATTCCCATCAGGAGTGCTTAGGTGATATGTGAAAACCCTCATTCCCACGAATATGTGCACTCCACACGCGCGGAGTGGCGTAGAACGCCAAAATAGGCCCGCGACAGGCCGAAACAGGCAAAAAAATCTATTTCTGTTGAAATTTGGGCCCAAAATTTTTTTTTTTTCCAAAATTTCAAATTGCGATTCCCATCAGGAGTGCTTAGGTGATATGTGAAAACCCTCATTTCCACGAATATGTGCACTCCACACGCGCGGAGTGGCGTAGAACGCCAAACAGGCCCGCGACAGGCCGAAACAGGCAAAAAAATCGATTTCTGTTGAAATTTGGCCCAAAAAATATTTTTTTTCCAAAATTTCAAATTGCGATTCCCATCAGGAGTGCTTAGGTGATATGTGAAAACCCTCATTTCCACGAATATGTGCACTCCACACGCGCGGAGTGGCGTAGAACGCCACAACAGGCCCGCGACAGGCCGAAACAGGCAAAAAAATCGATTTCTGTTGAAATTTGGGCCCAAAAAATATTTTTTTCCAAAATTTCAAATTGCGATTCCCATCAGGAGTGCTTAGGTGATATGTGAAAACCCTCATTCCCACGAATATGTGCACTCCACACGCGCGGAGTGGCGTAGAACGCCAAAACAGGCCCGCGACAGGCCAAAACAGGCAAAAAAACGCGATTTCCGGCCGATTTGGGCCAAAAAAATATTTTTTTCAAAATTTCAAATTGCGGTGACCATCAGGATTAATTACGTGATATGTGAAACCCCTCAATTCCACGAATCGCTGCACTCCTCACCCGCGTAATGGTGTAGAACGCCAAAACAAGCTAAAAACAACGGTTTTTTCGCGATTTCACCCTGAAAAAATATTTTTTTGAAAAATATTTTTCGCAAAGTCCTAAGAATTCATGCGATTCCACTGCGACCGAAGTCCGATATAGCGATTCCATGGATATCATCGATTATGCATTTCGGCCATCTCACTCGTGCGACCGCTCAGCAGGAGATTCTGGATTCCAGACTGCACTCATACCCACCAAATACTTGTTGCGAGTTGCTACTGTTCAATAGCAGCCGCATAGTCTGAAAGGTTGAATATACAACCTTGACAGTGGTTATTCTCCGTCCACGCGACGAACGAGGACACATAAGTGTGTGCAGCAGTAGATATATATTGTATGTTGTATACGGTGTGTGTGACAGGTATCGCGCATACAAAGCGGCGACAGAGTTCGCGCACACATATTGAATATCTACAATTGTATAACAGCATGCAACAGCGAACAGAGTGCGCGAGGAATTGTCATCGCGAACGCATTCGCAACTGATATCGCTCGCATAAATATCGTCAGAAAATAACAGCGACAAGGTGTGCTCACTGTATACAGATCGCACATACATGCTGTTATCATTCGCAGGGTTGGTACGATATGCGACATACGGACGCGCGAATGATTAAATCATCATCAGTATGTATGATCCGTACGCGCGATGGCATTCGTACCATGCGACACATACCGGCGACAGAAATGTTCACTATCCGCAGCGACATACATCAGCGACAGTGATGATTCGCTATCCGCACTAATCGTTCAGTGCAGCGCACGCACATAAAAATTTCGTTATTGCAAATGGTTTGCAAAAATCGCTCGTCGACGCGCATATACGATGATTTAGCTCGTCAGGATATGCGCACCTGCTATGATTTCATCATGCTCAGGGGACGCGCGATGAGGGCGCATAATTCGTATACATCAACATGCAGCACGCTATTCAATATCTGTGACGCGCGCACATAGCATACAGAGATGATGTTTGTTCAATTACTGGCAAATGTACATACAAAGTTTGCAATCGGACACATAATATAACATCGTATGAATATTGATGTTGTGCAGTCATATGTGTATGTACTATGTAGCATACACCATACATGCAGCAACGTACCATGCAGCACAATACTATGCAGCAACACCATGCAGCACAATACCATGCAGCAATACCATGCAACACAATACCATGCAGCAATACCATGCGACACAATACCACCATGTTATACTGCGACATATGCACCATTCATACTGTTATAATTATCAGTTTGGTCATAAATGTTTGACATATATGCACACATATATACATCCAACTTGATCACGATAACAGTTGGCATATATAGGCATATATAACAGTGTATCATGGAAGTATTGCAAGCTTAAAAAGTAAGGACCTATCTGAAAATCACCATATAGTTCTGTCGATCGACTTGGTGACTGTCTGTCCGCGCCTAACCGACCATAGGCGTGTACCCTATGGAACCGGGGGTTGAGCAAGCAATACAACCATATTACACTGTAGAAATGCACATCTTACATACATACCAGATGTTGCATCAATATATCACATAGCATACCTGCTGTGCAAGTGTAAACTATAAATGAACCCACTTGGTATAAGGTGCCGATCATGATCATGAAGACAGTAATTAGCTCAGTATTTCCTGACGCAGGATTTGGGATGGGATATTGTTCTACTGTTGATCAATGAAAGGAATACTCACCGGAGCCATGTGTGAAATATATCAATAAGCTCGTCATTCGTCATGATGAGATATGCAGGATTACAACCTACTAACCAAATTGATATATATCATACTAGCTAAATGCTGTCCAGTGGTATACAGATCATCTTATATGATAAATCAATTTGCTTTAGTTTACTAAATCAGCAAGTACCTGCATAATGCACAATCACTGACACTATGTTGACATTCACTGATTCAATAAGTGAAATGATCAACTATATACGCAACCATGTCTATGATAATGTAGATACCATCCAACAAACACATGTGCGTGTTGGATGTCAGTGATGGCGATAGTTATGGTAAACAGGACAATACCACATGCTGTAGGGCTGGATGGAGAATATCTCCAGACCCGAAGGCAGTATACGGTGTTCAAAATGCAGCTGGTAACTGCTGAACACTGTCCATACCTTTACTATCGCTGGAGCAACACCAACTTCTACATTGCATTCTGACAATTGATACAGCATTGATCAGTTCAAATGCATGTAACTCTCTCAGATCAGTAATCATATTGACAGCTGATAGAGGTTGTTATAGACACGCACACACACACACACACACACATGTGTGTGTGACAGTGCTTTGATTCATTTATCAAGCTTTGTTCTAATTTACTTGGAATCTGAAGATATCACTTGATACTCTTTCAGTGCACTGCCATATGCCCAAGTAGATGATAGGTTACTGACAAGTTATCACTTAAGTGACTGCACTTAAAGTTGATACACCTATATATATATCATTGGGGTTTGGTCCACTTTTCATGGGTTTTAATCAGCAAAACCCAATGTACCAAAAATTGACCATATGTATATCTTCACAAACCAACATGAAAAATGCCAAATTCCATTTCATGTATTCAGGTGAGATATATTACAGAGGTGTAATAGCTGTATACATTGTAGTATACACCTAGTGCTCACACACACACACACTGAAATATATGTCAAAAAGTGGTGAAAATGGGTAAAAATCTCACACGCATGATTTCAAAATGAAAAATCAAGTCTGATTTTTTTTGCTCATCCAATTTTTTACCTATCAATGGTATATGCAAAAATTTGTGAGCACTTGTAACACCCTGTAACACCCTAATAATCGTGTGCAAAAACTAGGGGGTGTAACGTACCTCTCAGATATCACATGGTAAACAGTGACATATTAAATGCAGTTTTGCTTTAATTCCTTCCGAAGGAAATGTTCATACTGCTTAAGTTTGATATAATTAGGTGTTACTGATACCATGTAACACCCTAATGTCACTGTAGGTGATAAGGGTCACAGTAACCCTACACACCCTAAAATGCCACTATATAATAGTGAAACACTCCGTGTTTGGCATTTTGGTCATGCTGAAATCAGCACATTCATGACCAATATATCGGGCAACAACCCAATAACTGTACAGCTGCTTCCTATGCGGAATTGCATGCTGCTTGATGAGGTAATAGGCACTTGACAACTGCCTGTGGATTTCACACTTCCTTGAGGGGGGAAGAAGGTGGAACCATATATATACTTCACCTCGTTATATCAATGTACAAAAATAATACATGTACAATATATATATATATATCACACACACTGAACGGCATGAGATCGGCCAACAAAAGCCAGCCCACCATCATCCCAGTGGATGTGAGAAGCAAATCAGGAGCAGGGCGGGGCCGTGACAAGATACCACAAACTCATACATGTTCCCAACCCTGATGCAAAGCAGCATGGAAAGATGAAACGATGTGACCGATCATCGCCCAACAATTGTTGGTCTCTGGGTAACGGAGTAAGCGGACCCTGCTGGCATGCCCCCCAGTGGCTCCCGGTCGATGGATGGGACCTGTTGGTCCATGGTTATGTCATGAATGCAGTCACACCACACAGCATGGACACCCCATGTCAAAAAGGAAACATGCGGGCACCTAAGTGCTCCCCACAAAATTCAAGGGAGAGCACAGAAGTTGTACATCACCACCTTCTGTCTCTCCTCGCAGCACGACAGACGAATCTACCGAGCTCTCCAAGAGGCAGTGCCCGCCAGAATGGCACCACAGGGATAACCGCCTCCCAAAACCCACTTCCACCCGGCGGCCGTCCCCGTTCACAGCGATCCGCCAGTACTTCATATCAAGGTCAAAGAACGCAAGTCCCCCGGCATGTGTAATAACCATGAGCACTGTACACGGAGAGGGAGCTAGCGTCAGACGAATCCAAGACACTCCCAAAAAGCGAGCCGTAGACGAATCCCCGACGCACTCAAAGAGGCAGTACCCATCAGAAGGGTACCACAGGGACAGCCACATCCCATCATCCAAATCATTCCAGTGGCCGTCCCCGTTCACAACGAGATGCCAGTACCCCATAAAGTGGGTATCGATCACCAGTCCCCCGGCAGGTGAAAAAGCCCCAAGGCACTGGACATAAATAGAGCCAGCCGCAGACGAATCCCCGACGCCCTCAAAGAGGCAGTACCCGCCAGAAGGGTACCACAGGGACAGCCACATCCCATCATCCAAATATTCCAGTGGCCGTCCCCGTTCACAGCGATCCGCCAGTACCCCATAAAGTGGCTGTCAACCACCAGTCCCCCGGCAGGTGAAAAAGCCCCAAGGCACTGGACATAAATAGAGCCAGCCGCAGACGAATCCCCGACGCCCTCAAAGAGGCAGTACCCGTCAGAAGGGTACCACAGGGACAGCCACATCCCATCATCCAAATCATTCCAGTGGCCGTCCCCGTTAACAACGAGATGTCAGCACCCCATAACGTGGCTGTCAACCACCAGTCCCCCGGCAGGTGAAAAAGCCTCAAGGCACTGGACATAAATAGAGCCAGCCGCAGACGAATCCCCGACGCCCTCAAAGAGGCAGTACCCGCCAGAAGGGTACCACAGGGACAGCCACAATCCCATCATCCAAATCATTCCAGTGGCCGTCCCCGTTCACAACGAGATGTCAGCACCCCATAACGTGGCTGTCAACCACCAGTCCCCCGGCAGGTGAAAAAGCCCCAAGGCACTGGACATAAAAAGAGCCAGCCGCAGACGAATCCCCGACGCCCTCAAAGAGGCAGTACCCGTCAGAAGGGTACCACAGGGACAGCCACAATCCCATCATCCAAAGCACCCAAGTGGCCGTCCCCGTTAACAGCGAGATGCCACAACCCTATGGCGAGACGTATTCCTGGTCAGCTATGATGGCCCGAACTCCCACCCATTCGGACCTGGCACAATGACACCGTCACGTAAGTCCCCCAGCTTACGCCTGACGCGCGAGATCCAGCAACCCGGACCTCGTCTATCATACAGACCGGGCCTCTCCACCATAAAGCGCCGTAAAAAGCCCCACAAACGCCTGCTGTGGTAACCCTTTTGTGTCATCCTGTGGAAAACAAGAGCTATGTTGTAAACAAAGTCTTGCCAAAGGACACATCTCTCAGCGAACCGATGCAGTTGGCTCGTGACAATCCCATACTTAGCTTTGTCGGCCAAGTACGAGTCATGTGCAGGGTACCTAATGACCTGGATGTCAGCATATTGTGCATCCAGCCGTTTGTCATATATGGCAGTCATAAGGCCTCTGCGCCTATTTTGCTTGATGAGTATGTCCATGTAAGGGACACGCACACCCGCATGTGCCAAAGATAGACTCAAAATGTGTTTGGGATAGATCCCTGCAGTGCCGGATTCGTTCAGATATAGATAGTCTTCCATATCTGGAATATTGAACGCCAGCAAGTCATCAATGTTTCTACAAACGAAAAGAAACCTGTGCGCGTCATGAAAATTCCCCGCCTCCACAAGTCTGCGCATGAACGCAAGCTCATACGTAAAACAGTAGAGGTTGGCAATGAAGCCCGCGCAGCTCGTCCCCATAGGGATCCCCACAATTTGTCTGTAGATCACACCCCCAAACTCGACAAATGTTCCATCCACCAACCCGCAGAATAACTCAACAAGCCGACCCTCCGAAAAGAGCATTTCCCTCTCACTGTCCGTCCTCCGTTCATTGGTAACCCACTCAAATGACTTATCCTTTCTGACAAGCAGGTACCTCACCCTCGAACTTTGAAGTTTTCTTTGGAAAATGCTCCGAAAGAGTGCCGACAGCCGATCCTTCAAATCCTGCAGACACAAGGTGGTGTACATGGACGTGAAATCGAATGCACAGACGTGCATTGATGCATCACGCTGTCCGCGGGGCCTGTTGCATGCCGCAGCCAGCTTCCGAACCTCCGCCGAATCTTGAATAATCCAAGACCCGCGACCTCTCGGCACACCTGAGATTTGAGAAACCACCTCTTTCCACAGGCCCTCGGTGTCGGCAGTCAAAGCCCGGAAGGCTACACTGAGCCACTTAGAAACTGGTGTAAGTGTTGCGCGATTGGCCCCCGCGACAAACCGGTATCCTACCGGAGACTTGTGCAATTTCACACGAATATGAAAATGCGGGATCCTAGGCCCCCTCTGCAGGGTAATGGAATGAGCCCTGCACAAAGCGGTGCCCTCAGCATTTATATCATCGGCCGACCGTTCCGTGGCCTCATAAGCTACACCGTGTCTAAGCTCATCCAGGCATTTCTGCATGTAGTGCTTCTTGCACACAAAACAGAAGTTACCGGCAGCCTTGTCAACCGTGGTGATGACGAAATCCCGTTGAACCTCCCGCAACCGGCGCCAGTCCGAAGCCGTAAGGACCAAATGGGGATCCTCGCATCCACCCACGAAAGACTCTCCGCCCGCACTCGAATCAATCAACGTGCGTGCCTCCGCCCTAACTGCAGCAACCCAAGCAACAAGAGCCGAAGCGTCAGAGACACCTAATGCCTTTGACACTGAAAACCGCCATGCCTGTAAAGCCCGTTCCAGGTCCAAGAACGCCGCCTCCGGCATACTACCTTCAGCCCCCAAGCCCTCATGAGGCTTAGCCCTAAACATCGTGCCCCTAGCCATCAGCGACTCAATGGTTGGGTTGCGCACGAGAGACAAATCAGTGGTCACCACATGCCCGCAGTCCTGGTCTACAAAAGCACGGTAGCCACGCCTCTGACATGCACAGGTCCCTCCCATTATCCTCGCAGCCTCGACAGCCTTCATCCTAGCCACCTGCCCAAAATTACAAAACGATACCCAGACAGGAGCATCATATTTGTAACCCAACAACGGCTGTGAGACCCTTGCACGCACGCTCGGGGGCACCTTCTCAACCCAGAGGCTGTCGTCAGCAACAATTCTGTTGAACCCCAGCTTCTCGATGGCCGGGTGCAAGAAAAGTTGAACGATGAGCGACCTAAACGTGGCTCTAACACCAGCGTTCGAGACGGAAGGAAGAGAAAACAGGATGGATGCCATAAGGGAAGTCCGGTGTGCGTCGTCAACCCCCCACGTCTGCGCATCAGAGTTAAAGAGGGCATCGTACATACGCCGTAAATTCCTGTCGGCATGACCCTGCAACTCCGCCTGGGAGAAGGAGCCAGAAGCAACCCTGCCGAGGAGGAACCTGACCTTCCTATCAAAGTCCCTAGACAAAAAAAGTCCTGCCAACACCATCCGCGAGAGGCGCGGCCCTCCCCTGCCAGGCGCCAACCTCAGCGACCCGGTCAAGGTTCGGGACCCTAACCCTCCTGCTCCTCGGTGACTTCCCTTCCAAGCAGAACCATGTAGGCAAAAACGCATGCAGAGTCCGCTTCCAGAAGGTCTCACGTGGGAAAGCCAAGCTCCTGAACCCAGCCCTACCCTCGGCCGTCTTGGGGAAGTGTCCCGCGATGTGCTCGATGGGGTAGACCCTAAACTGCTGCCAGCCCACCCTAGCCATCTCCCTATGAAGAGGGTCACTCCCCTGCCCAGTTCGGAAGACGCGCTTAGCAGCGCAGACGTGCTCCCTAAACCTCTGAAAGGCCGTGTTACTAGTCATCCCTACATATAGCCTGTGACTATCCCGGATGTTATATATATCACACACACACACATCCATTTTGAAGGTTTTGTTGGTGTGGTGTTATATCTTAGATGGCAGAAGAACCAGCAGCTATTCCAGCTATAGATCAAGATCCGACTAACTGGTACTTTGATATTCTGGGTTCTTATGATCATTACAGCAGATTCAAAATGCCTTCATGGTTAAAGGGTTATGCTGACACTCAGACCCGGTATGATCAGATAGGATATTTCGATGCCATCAGAAGAATGAAGACAGACATGAGTCGGTATAGAGATCCAGAGACTGAGCCTAAGGAACCAGATGAGGATTACTCAGAGGATAATCCCCCGCCTGCATTTACAGATCCAGATGATGGTCAGGCCACCGCAGCATTAATTCCAGCCGCAATTGTCCCTAAGGTGAAAATGAATCCACCAAAGGAGTACAAAGTCGGACAGGATGCTGAGATTTGGATAGAGACAGTAGACAGATATTTTCAGTTTACATATCCAGGTGCACCAGATAAGGATCTCATCACAGTCTTCCTCACGTTCATTCAGAATAATGACAGACACTATTTTCAGGTCGTGGCTAAAACACCAGATGCCACGTATGAAGATATCAGGAATACATTCCTCAGGCAGTTCGGAAATCCCCACAAGCGGTCAGTTGCCAAAAAGCATCTAATGGCACTGCAGCAGGGTAACCAGACTTTTGCAGACTACCTACGCACATTCACATCACTGGCTTCTCTAGCATCAGTTGATTTGGATGATGTCTTGATCAAGGACAGATTCATCAGTAACATGGAATCAGACCTTCGGAAACAGTTTCATCTCAGATTTCTGACAGAGGATGAAAGGAATAACCTGTCGTGGGCACAAACCACACGGGTTCTGCTCGATTTGAATTATGTAGTTCATTCGAAGCAGGCAGAGACCCTTCACTATAGGGGACAGAAGGAACAGTCAGGAGGCCCAGTCAGGAAAGATAAGGACAAGGGCCGTGGCAATAAGCCATATGACAGATCCAATCAGAATCGAGGCAACCAGAATCAGAATGCCAACCAGAATTCCCAGAGGAATAAAGGAAAAGGCAAGGGAAAAGGAAAAGGAAAGGGATCAGCATCATCTCCTTCCCAGCCTTGTCAACGTTGTGGTCGTACCAATCACGTCACAAAGGATTGCTTTTCCACCAAGACACCAGATGGGAACCCATTAAAGGCAATCCTCCAGCTCAGAATCCATACAGAGGACAGCAGCAACAGAATAATCAGGGTGACAAAAGTGAGTCCAACAAACTCCTAAAAACAGTCAACACCCTGGTTAAGGAGCTCCAGAATCAGCAGAGCATTAATGCAGCAATTGCAGCTCCAGCTCCAGCTCCAGCTCCAGCATCAGCTCCAGCTCCTCAGGGAAACTCTCCGGGTACCGGGCAGGTACCAGTGATGAGGGCACCCCGGGGATAAATCAGCCTGAAAATGCCACTGAAGCAAGTGGCCGGGTTGAGAGTATCTCAGAAGAAGTCCTTTCCAGTCTGACACTGCAGTTCCAGCAGATGGATACTCCCTCAGAACACATCGCACAGATGCGGTCACAGACAGCACAGCTGAAATCACAGAAAAAGCTGTTGTTGTACAAAGGGAAAGTATATGGACAGAGTACTCACATTTTGGTAGATCCAGGAGCTACATCGTCATTTATCGACAGACAGTTCGCTTCTCAGCTTGGTATATCACCAACAGACTCATCATCATTCTCAGTGGGATTGGCTGGAGGAAGCCAATTATCCTGTACATCCTATCTTCCCAATGCTACATTCACGCTGGGTAAGTATAAGGATACAGAAGATTTCTATATCATTGACATGAAACCCTTCACAGTCATCCTGGGACAGGATTGGTTGGAAAGAAGGAACCCACACATTGACTTCCAGTCCAAGAATATGACGATCACCAGGAAACATTCATCAGGTTCCAGTGTTCGTACAGTTCTGTCCAGAGTTGAACAGACTCCAGGTTCAGATGACCTTCCTGAAATGGAATTGGTCAGTGCCACCACTATGAGGAAGCACCTACGACGTATACGATCCAGTGGGTCGGCTGAAGAAGCCGTAGCTTATCTCTTTTTTCTCTCAGAGGTCGATGGTGAATTGGTCATGACAGCAGCAGACTCGGACACCACCATGGAAGACCCAAAGGTCACAGCAGCACGTGATCTAATCAGATAAGACTTTTCAGATATTTTCCAGGAGGATCTTCCAGCTGGCCATAGGCCAGAACGGTTTGATGGCTACTGCCCGGCAGTACTTGTAATAGTACTGAAATCGTGTTCAGTACTATTACAAGTACTGAATCCCCGCGAATTTTTTCAGGCATCTCCGTTGGTTCGGTTGGGCTACCATCCATATCTTGGCACATTTATGACCTAAACTAATTTGCCATATGCTCCATTGGTCGATATTCCACTTGGAGGCTTCTCACTGGACGTATATAACACAATGGGCAGTGATTTTCCGGATTACCTGCTTGACAAATATGTCGAAAATGACATGCCTCTTTCAATATTTTTGTGGGATATATAGTGCCAACTATATATTGAGGTGCTGATAACTCAGAATGCTTACACTTCAGATAACATAAGAAGTCAAGTTAGATTGAGTGTCGCTCGGCTTAAGCCCGAAACCCTGAACCTGTGACAGCCGTACTGTACGGAGTACTAGTACAGACAGAGGACTGTGACACACACGGGGTGTCATATCCAGCACACCACCCTGTACTATTACGGAGGAAGAGTTAGGGTGGAACAGGCAGTGTTAGGTGAAACAAAACACACCATCTCAAGCGGTGGAAACAGATTGCTAGTGGGGGCCTGTGCTCTTGGCCAGGGCGGTCCCAAATCTCTAGCTAGCACTACACACTGAAGGCTACTGTGCCCGTGATACAGATCTAGCGGTGCTACTAGGCTTTTGACAGTAACTCTAGCCACCTTTAAAGTGGTCCACAGAGCAGAGTTCACAAAGATTGAAGTTGTTGTAGTTCTCAAATTGAAAGTTCAGATTGCAGATGTCGAAGCCGTCAGAGTCCAGACTGAAGATGTCGTAGAAGTCAGTCGGCCCAGTGTCCAGAAGGTCGGGGTCAGTGAAGTAGTCCACTGTGCCATTCTGATAATCAGAGCAGCCACCGTACACCACCGACCGTGGAGCAATCTCCACATCACAAAGTGCCGCGGCGGTGATGGTGTCGATCAAGGCGATGCTCATGCACAGAAACAGAGCAGGGAGTGCTGCTGCCGTGAGGAATTTTCCGATTGAAGGTGACCGCGCACCACCAACCCGCGGAGCGGGCGGTGGTACGGCATCACGCAAGTCCCCGTCGTCGGACTCCGTGTCAGCCACGCTAGCGGAATCATGCGTGGAAGAAATATACGGAGGGAGGGGGTTGAAGGATTGAAGAGAGACCTGCGGCTCGGGCTCGAAGAAGCCCAATTGCACAGACATGCTGTACATAAAAGACTGTTCGAAGGGCGGCTCACCGTCAGCGAACTGCCTCGGGTAAATTAGCGCGTCGCTCTCGGTCTTGATTGCCACCTCCGGCTCATGCTCCACGACGGCATCGTCGATCACGGAGGGCGTGGGCGAACCGAAGTGGACCATTGGGAAGTGCTGAGTGTCGGACTCAGCACCACCAGCCACCTGCTTGAGCTCGCGGAGAGCGGTGCGTGCTTCGTGCACGCGGGTAGCAAGGAGTGAGGGTTGGGTGGTCGTCAATCCCGCGTACTGTGCTCGGAGCCCCACGTCAATGTCCTCGGAGAACGTGAAGGGCTCCTCGTCCTGCCGAACCAAGGGATGATCATGTCGTGCACAGAGTCGAGCAAAGGCGGTGTCGTCCTCAGTGTCGAACGCGGTCTGGAAGGCGGACACGAGGCCGTCGGCGTCGTCAGCTTGCTCAATCACGCACTCGTCGCACTTGATGTCCGCGGTGGGACAATTCGCGGAGTCATGCCAAAACCCCGGAGGGCATCGGACACACTCCGGAACGAAGGCCTTGGAGAGGACGTGGAAGGAGACGGAGTGCACGCCGTAAGTCTTCTTGTCGTTGTTGCGGCGTCGGCCGCCTTGTTGCCAATTCCCGCCCTTGGGAAGGGGAGAAGCGGCAAAGCGGTGTTGCCATTCACGCTTTCGGCCGTGAAATTTCCCATCTTCCCGACGGTTCTGGCGGTCACGCCAGGAGGAGGGTGGAAAATGCACACCTGGCTTGCCCGTAGGCTTGCCCGTAGCTGGAGCCGGCCATCTAGCTGTTGGCTCGTCGTTCGCATTCTCGTCGGAGAGCGTGGCGAGCACCTTGTTGGCGGCGTCGATGTGGAACTGAAAGTCCTTGATCAGGGCCTTCACGTCAACGTCGGACGGCAGACCAGAGTACAGCACGTTGGACTTGTCCACGAAGGGCACGTGCTTGCTCCTGCCGGCGTTCGCATCCCAAATCTCGAGGACGTGGGCGTAGATGTCTTCGAGCTCGACCTTGGCTAACTCAACGTCGAGACGAAGCGGGGTGATCACCTTGTCGTAGAACTCGGGGTCGAGTGAAGCCAGAAGCTGCTTCTTGGCCATCATGTCGTCGAGTGGTCCAGAGGCGCCGTTGCCGATAGCAGTCAAGCATGCGTCGAAATCCTGAATAAGAGGGTCGGGGTCTTTCTTGTCGTCGAAGTAAATGGAGCAAAGCTCCTCGTAATGTCCAAGAGGTCGAACCACGCGAGGGATCAACCTCTTGGTGACCTCGAGGAGGGCACGCTTGCCATCCTGAGGCGAAGCCCGTCCCGAGGCCTCAACCCAACGCCGCGCGGGTGAGTTAGGAGAAGTCAACGATGTCAAAGTCGAGAAGAGGATGGCATTGAAGATGGCGTTGACCTCCTTTTGCGCGTCCGCCAAATCAAAAAGAGCGGCGTTGTTGGGGTCCTTCTGCTCGAACGCACGCTGCAAGGACTTCACAATGGCTGTCCAGAGCGTGTTGCGGCGTACCTCATCTCCATGAAAGGTGTCCTCCTTGGAGCCCAAGGCGTCGCGAGAGATCCTCTTGATGATGTCGACATCCCAAGTGGAATTTTGGACAGCCGCAGCTCGAGTCCGGTCCGGAGCCGTGAGATTGACAGCCGGAGAATTTGGCGTCGGTCTATAGCGAGACCCGACGTCGCGTGAAAAAATCGTGTCTAGTCGAATTCGATTGTTGGCCCCCAAGGGAGGCGTGACGTGTGAATTAACACTCATGTTGAAGATCCAGTAGGTGGGAGCGTTGGGGTAGAGGGCCGATGTCGGAGAATACAGAAAAGCGATGGTCGAGAGCCGTAAGATGCAGTGCCGGAACGGATAAATAAGGAAGCCGTAACTGTGAAATTGCAAGATCGGAACGCGGCGGCCAAGGAATCCCACGACAAAAATTGATCAAGTTTCAGTCGAGTAAAATCCAACGCGGACAATACAAATTAACCCCAGGTAGGCGAACGCTGCAGCGATACCAAATTTAATCCGCCCGTAAACTAGCTCTCGACCGCAACCGCGAAAATCACGACATCAAATTGGGCCCCCAACGCCCCACCAAGCGGAGTGGCTTAGCCACTCATGCAATCAAAAGTAGTGGAAGGTGCCTGGCGCACCATAACCTGTGGGATATATAGTGCCAACTATATATTGAGGTGCTGATAACTCAGAATGCTTACACTTAAGATAACATAAGAAGTCAAGTTAGATTGAGTGTCGCTCGGCTTAAGCCCGAAACCCTGAACCTGTGACAGCCGTACTGTACGGAGTACTAGTACAGACAGAGGACTGTGACACACACGGGGTGTCACATCCAGCAATTTTTTTTCAGGCACACCACACCGCCGAATCAAGTGGGAAAGCATTCAAATTGAAGGCAGACATCATATCTAATCACTCACATATCATGGAACAATTTGGTATCATGATACCAATTGTATATATTGTTGTAAACTTCCACCTTCCATGTAAAAACCTATTATATTCCAAGCGATCCAACGTGATTCAAGTAGCATGCAAATGTTCATTCCAACGGGTACCCAAGCGCCGTACATCGCCCAAACATGATTCAAAATAATATTTTGGACTATAACCAGCATTAAACTGGGCCTATAGGTTGTCGGGGATGCATGGCTGAGTGTCGGTCATGCGCTAAGACCTCGCTGTCAGCACAGGTGTACGCGTACGCAAGTAGCATGCTAGGAATCGCCCCAACGGGCGCCCTAGCGCCATATATCGCACGGGCATGATTTGATATGATAATTCGGACTACGAGACGTACTGATTTGGGCATGGTTGATAATGGAGGTGCATGATTGAGTGGTGGGGAGGAGGTGCCAGGGCCTGGTAGAGAGGTAGACAGAGTACCAATACGCATACACAAGTAGCATGCTCGCAATCATCCCAGCGGGTACCCCAGCGCCGTACATCGCCCAAACATGATTCAAAATGATATTTTGGACTATAACCAGCATCGTGAACGGGGCTTATACGTTGTCGGGGATGCATGGCTGAGTATCGGTCATGCGCTAAGACCTCGCTGCCGCCACAGGTGTACGCGTACGCAAGTAGCATGCTAGGAATCGCCCCAACGGGCGCCCTAGCGCCATATATCGCACGGGCATGATTTGATATGATAATTCGGACTACGAGACGTACTGATTTGGGCATGGTTGATAATGGAGGTGCATGATTGAGTGGTGGGGACGAGGTGCTAGGGCCTGGTAGACAGAGTACCAGTACGCATACACAAGTAGCATGCTCGTAATCATCCCAACGGGTACCCAAGCGCCGTACATCGACCAAACATGATTCAAAATAATATTTTGGACTATAACCAGCATTAAACTGGGCCTATAGGTTGTCGGGGATGCATGGCTGAGTGTCGGTCATGCGCTAAGACCTCGCTGTCAGCACAGGTGTACGCGTACGCAAGTAGCATGCTAGGAATCGCCCCAACGGGCGCCCTAGCGCCATATATCGCACGGTCATGATTTGATATGATAATTCGGACTACGAGACGTACTGATTTGGGCATGGTTGATAATGGAGGTGCATGATTGAGTGGTGGGGACGAGGTGCCAGGGCCCGGTAGACAGAGTACCACGCATATTATTATCCTAACTAGCTAAGTGTCTAGAACTACTTCACATTCATGTTCTAAACAGCTAGTCTAATTACCTAGAAACGATGTTCAACTAACATGCACACATGGCATAGGTCTTGCTTGGACCACGCAAAAACATGGGTTTTCCACTCGCTCGTTTTTAACCGATCTGAAAAACAACGCACACCAAAATACCAACACTTAGTAGAGTGAAAACACACAATGAATACAAGCACAAATTCCTAGGAAGGGTAAGGTAAGTACCTTTACTCTTCTAGTTGTGGGCGATGGGCTAAACATGCGCTTTTCCCACTTGCTCATTTTCAACCGATCTGAAAAACAAAGCGCAACTCAAAACCAAAGGTTAGTAAAGCGGAAAAACACAACGCATAAAGGCAGTATTTTCTAGGTGTGACACTAGGGGATGATAGAGCAAATACCTTTACTTGTGGTGTTGAGGTTGGGCTGAAATTTTACCTTTTGGACTAGGTCATTTTCAGCCGATCTGAAAAACAAAGCGCAACGCAAAACCAAAGGTTAGTAAAGCGCAAAAATAGTACGAGACGAAATACAAGATTAGCGAAGGAAAACAAAAAGGCCTAGTGGTGTGAGTTGGAATCGAACCAACATCATCTCGTCCAAAGGACGAGCGAGAACACCTGTCTCGTTCACACCTCAATTAGACGCTAAGCACGCCGAAGTGCGCGTAAAAAAACCAAGGCACGAAAAGCACCCGCAATCACTATTGAAGTATTGCGTTGTGCAACGTTTTTCTGTTAGACGAACTATTTCAAAAGGACCACTTCACCCAGCAGCAGTCCGCGGAAAACGAGGCTGCAGTGGAATTGAGTTGGATGCAGGTGTAAAAGTGGTAGATGCAAATTTCACTTCAACGTTAAATAAAATTCAAACTCGAACGGTCATGTCGATGTGCGGTGCGGTGCTCGTGCTCACTCCCCTGCGCTGGGCCTGACGATGCGATGCGATGCGATGCGATGCGATGCTAATGCTAGCTGACGATGACGCCTGACCACGACCGCGACCACACGCCAGCGCCACACGAGCGCAGCGCAGCGCTGGCAGATTTTCCGGGTTTGCTATCCGCGGTATCGTGCAGTCATCACGTCTCACGCGACTCACTGCGCGCGTGATCGACTGTTCGACCGTTGCTAGGAGGGATGGTGCTCTAAAACAAGAGCAGTTTCTTCTCCCAAATTCGTCGGCCGTTTTAACTTAGTAACTTGGCACGTTTGCCCCTCTCCCGAACAAACCACATGTTTTTTTGCACTTCTACCTACACCATACAATTATGCCCAATATTGTGCACCTCATATGTTTTTTTGTTTTTTTGCGATTTTTTAAAGCTTTTTTCAACAAAAGAAAAATACGGAAGACACCCCAGATACCTTCTGTGCATCTTGTTACCCTCCAGAGATGTCAATTAGGTAGACATTAGAAGACGCGTAGAAAACCCTCAAAAAAGTAGGGAAGACGCCCCGAAGAGGAATCAGAAGACATTCGGTGGAACGTCGGCGTGTCTTCGTAAAGAAGTAGAAGATCTCTAGAAGACATGTCTTCCTCAAAGACATCTGGAAGATGTACAGAAGGTATCTGGGGTATCTTCCGCAAGCACAGTCAAGAAGACGTCCGGAAGATGTCGGGAACTGTCTTCCGCGTGTCTTCCGCACCTCTTCCGCACCTCTTCTGGGTTCAGGAAGACATGTCTTCCCCGAAGATGTCCGGAAGATGTACAGAAGATATCTAGGGTATCTTCCGCAAGCACATCTAAGAAGACGTCGGTAAGATGTCGGGGAGATGTCTTCTGCATGTCTTCCGCGCGCCTTCTGAGCGTCTTCTGAGTGTCTTCCGCAACTCTTCTGATATATGGGCTGCATATCGGCTGATATATGGGCTGCATATCGGCTGATATATGGGCTGGTATATAGGGTGCATATCGGTTGATATATGGGCTGATGTATGGGATGCATATCGGCAGATATATAGGGTGCATATCGGCTGATATATCGGCTGCATATCGACCGATGAAATTTGGAAATCTAACGTAGAGCAAAATGACAATAGCAGAATCTGAAATCAAGCATTCCAAAACTGAAATCTGAAATCCACCGTGGAGCAAAATCAGCCAAAACTGAAAATCGGAAATCTAATGTGGAGCAAAATGACACATATAAAAATCTGAAATTGGTTTGTAAAATCTGAAAATGCAAAAGTCTGAAATCGAGCATTCCAAAAACTGAAAACTGACATCCAACATAGAGCAAAATTAGCCAAAATTGAAAATCGGAAATCTAACGTAGAGCAAAATGACAAATGTAAAAAATCTGAAATCAACTGCGCTCATATAGATTGGAATCGATCGATTTAATACGGTTCAATATCGATATCGATCGATATAGCTTTTTCCAACCGATTAGGTGCCTTGGTGCCAAGAGAGATGACATGGCCATTCAGGGCGAGAGGTGAAACTAGGAGGAAGTGGATCCCCCCATACCGAATGGGGGCGGGGAAGTCAGTTTCCCCATGACACTACATCGCCACGAAGGTGTTAGTGGCCCATGCGTGCGAGACGCAAACCTAAACCCTAGCCCTAAATCCTAGCTACCGCTAGCATGCTAAGAGGTCTAAGGGGGGTCTTTTCAACCCAACTAGAGGCACATCCGTGCATGGGGCGATAGCGGTCTCCAACATTATATTAGCAAATAAGCTAAAGTGGGATTGCAAGTGGTCATTTCGCGTTCCATCATCTTTTTTTGTGTTGTTCGCCGTTCTTCATTCTCGATTGCTGAAAGGCGGGGTAGTTGCAATCGTTCTCGCTCCATCCAACAATGTCCTACCCAACACCTGCGCGGGGCCAGCCGACGATGAAATGCGGCCAGACACCACCAGAGGGAGGTTGTCAAGGGCGGTTGGCGCTTGGCGCTGCGGGCAGGTGAACTGCCGAAAATGCGGGAAATAGAGTACACGGTGTCATGACGATGTCGAGTGCATGGGTGAGTGAAAGTGGATGAAGGAAGGCGCCACCCGACACCATCAGAACGGGTGGCCATGGGGCGCGCAAGACGAATTCGATAAAGGTGGCGAGACGAATTCGTTGGAGTCAAAGGTCTTGTTGTTCATGGCGAAGATGTTCGAGTTGAGTTTGGTGTCTGGCGTGCAAGCACCACTAGGCACCACCTGATTGTCGTCGCCGAAGCACATTCAGTGCGGCACTAGCTGCGGTTATGCACGCACTCTGACGTGACGAAGCCATGATCCATACAGCTATCAAATCTGTCGTGGAAGGAGTTTGGGTGGAGGGTGAAAACGCGAGTTTCGGTAAAAATAACAAATCGGGCGATGGAAAGGTTAACGTAGAGTAGATTTTCACGGGGGAAACGACGGGGGAAATTATTATCGAGGAATAGAAAAGTGCTAAATGGGGAATAGAAATTATGTCCTATTTTGGGGGAACAAATTTGTGACACAAGCACATGTGTGTAATATCACCGTTTGTATTATTCCCCCCCACCCACCTCTGTCCACTTGGTTATTGCAAACATGAGGAAGCCTCCGAAAAGGTACACTAGGGTGTGCCTTTCTTGCGACAAAGGCGGGCGTCGTTGTACTAGACATGCCACGCGTGTTCGCCGCACGAAAAGGAACACCCTTTCTTCCAACTAACCGACTGCCTTAAACGGCACAGGGCTTGATACATATGTCGAGAATTGTGGCTTTCGTTTCAAGCATAGTGCGCCCGTACAGACATGGGAAAGACAGGATAGGGACCGTACACCTATAATATGGGACTTTCAAAACGAGTATGTTTATATTGAACACACTGAGGGTATGCCTTGGGGTAAGCTTGTTCCAACTCGAGGGAACTTCAACTACCTTCCTTGCCAAAGACACTTGCTTACGGGCACCTTTCCAACTTTTCATTACAATAACGTGGTCGGTACTTGGCAAGTGCAAGACATAATTCAACCCTTTCTAGACGTGCTTATGTCTAAACGTGCTTTCAACTTCAAGTCCCTATCCAGGGCCTTGTATTGGTTTTGCTTGCTTGCATGCCGTGAGCATCGTAGTGCGCACTATTGTTGGGCGGGATCGGAAATTGCTATAAGGCAAACCGGTAATACACTATGCAAGATTTGCAACTCTTGCGCAACTATGATCTTGGCGCATGACAAGTTTGCAGCTCTACGGTGTGAATGGTGTTGTATTGATAAGGCCATAGGAGAAAGTTTTACTAAATTTTGTCGGGTCGACTCCCGGCGCTTGACTCCGGAATTCTTCAAGGACAACTTCTCCCCACGGATATAAGTTCCTTAGATATATGTTTGGTGGCCAACATATAGGATCTTGCTTCTTCTGTGTTCGATCATACATTTTATAAAAAGTAACACAATATCGCACTCCAGTAAAGCCAGTAGAATTGATCCTATGCTTGCACCTTGCGTCAGATCAGCACTGGAGGGTGCGCACACGCATAGGGGGTGGGTTGAGCTGGAGGGTGCGCACACGCATAGGGGGTGGGTTG